>JBBBDQ010000851.1:14045000-14235000 GCA_037127315.1 Ascarosepion bandense
TAAAACGAAATTTTTTAATTAGTAAATGTCAATATCCGTCAATAGTTTTCGTTAGATAACATTTTTGCATATGTTAGCCAATCTATTATTGTTTATGTTTGGTCTTACGTTGGAATTCTTTCCTCTCCAAATTCAGTACATCTCTTCTCTGTTTGAAAGTTATGATGAGTTATACATGGGAGTATAATAGGCTTCAATAATTATTATAATGTCTTTCCTGGGCCATTTACCCTCACTGAATGGAACATGTTGGTGCTGATCATAGAGGGCTACCAGTAGAATATATTCTGTCGTAGAAGACCTCCAACCACATACTATTCAGAAGGTATTAATTAGTAGCTGTCTTTTCGCCCCATACTGGATTCTCCCTGACGCGGCCATTGTTGACCCTGGTAATGACAGATCTGGTATGAATAAGCCTTAACTTCTAGACGGAAGTGCGATCATATTCTTATGAGTAACAGTATGATTATATGCGATATTTTTTCTCCTCCACTTTTGTAAGATAATACCACTGAGGGGATACAGATAGAGAAATTAGGGGTAAGCATTTAACTAGAACTTGAGGAGCACGTATCTGACTGAGTGATTTTGTAAAGTTATTTATATATATAAATTAAAAAGAAATATCCGGCACTCACTTGCTACCACTTAGGTCTCTTCAGAAGGTAAGGGAAAATATTTCGTTTTTTAATATATGTACGTTCTCTGGATTGCGCATTGAGCATTTTTTTAAATAACCGTCTGCTGGTCTGACTTTTACTGTCACACACACACACACACACACACACACACACATACATATATATATATATATATATATATATATATATATATATATATATATATATATATATAAGCCTCTCTTTATATAATGCAACCAAAGCACCTCAATGCAACTGCAGAAACGGAACTACATGTCCACATCAGAGAAATTGCCAGAAAACAAATATAGTATATAATACCAAGGTAAGTGCAAACAACAACACAATGTACTACATCAGTGCCACTGAGGGACCATTTAAGAAAAGAAAAAGCAACCACAATCTTTCATTCTCCAACAGAAAATACTTGAACAGCACTACAATATCCACATACGTATGGCGTCTAAAAGACAGAAATATTTCACCAACAATAAGCTGGAAAATACTGAAAAAAGCATCTGCCTACAACATCATTACAAAACAATTCCTACTTTGCCTACATGAAAAAGTAGCAATTATATCTCATACCCCACAAAAGAACTTACTAAACATAAGATCAGAACTAATTTTCCAAATGCAGACATGAAAATAAATACCTATTATCACAATTTATACCAAACGGATAAAAAAAAGCAACCGCTGATACCATAATCCTATCAACTATTCTCTAGTTCAAACTACCACCATAATAATTGCATTTATTGTTATTATCATTACAACACCATTACTAATCACTACTACCGCTTTACAATAACTATTTGCTACCACAACTGTTAATATTATCAAATATTGCTATCACAGTAATCATCATTAACGTAAATTACTCATCTCTGCCGTAGTAAAATTAATACCACCACACATAAATACTAACAAGCATTACAAATTAGAATTTATACCATTTAAATATACGCAACCACAAAAAACAAGCTAATAACCGACTTTAAAATAAAAAATAACAATACAGCCTTAAATAAAATAATAGCAATTTTTACCTATCATAGTTTCACACAGACTCCATCATACGTACATATGTACATACGAGAAATTGACAACTGTCCGCGCGTTGACATCGCTACACTACTCGAATACACCAACCGAATGCGTATATATGTGCGCAACGGCACACATATACTTATATATGCCGAACCCCGCACGATTCGCATATATGTTTACTAGCAGTATAACCCGGCGTTGCTCGGGTGTAATGAAAGCTTTAAAACTAATCCATGGTCCTGGAGCTCAGACTCTTTGGACGTTGGCACGAAAAACTAAAAATCTATAGTTGTTTCCAGTTAAAGTGAAACCGTAGACTGGAAGAAAAATGAATGGATGTAAGTCAAATTTTGATTTCCTGGTATCGATTTTGAAGGCTAAATAAGTCCTCTGAGTAAATGGTATCATGGCTGAGACTCAAAACTAAAATAAAAGGGCTGAAAAAATACAGACATACAGTCAGATAAACAGACACACACACAAACAAATTGCCTTTTATATAGATACTTATTATCGATTTTCTGCACTATTGTAAGTACTGCCTACCTTGAAACTTCTGAATATCGTTTCTTATGTCTTTGTCTATGAGTGCATCAAATTTGATTAAAATCGGACCACTCCTTCTATAACCCGATTTTTTCGATTATCGATTTTCGATATTTATCGGGGGTACCTCGACATAAAACCTATCTAAGAACACTCGCAGACGCTTATAGTACAACTGTGTAGATTTTCAAGGAAATTGGTTCTGCCGTTTCGGAGTCTATAGGTAACGGAAACACACACATACACACACACAGATAAAGTTCCATTTATAAATAAGTTTAGATGTAAGCCCCAGTGGGCGGACACGCGCGCGCGCGCGTGTGTGTGCGTGTGTCTTTGCGTACGTAAATAGGTGTACAAATGTATATATATGTCTGCGTCTGTCATAACGACAGATTTTTCCCCCAATTCCACAAAAATAGACGAAGATACGCAGCCCTACACAGCCAATTTTTTAAAAAAGATTAATCAGTTTGTCTGACGATCGCAAGAGCATGAAACCCAGAGTTACAAACTCACACAAACACACACACACACACACACACACACACATACACAAACACACACACACATATATATATATATATATATATATATATATATGAAAAAAGTGCGAGAAGCCGTGAACGTTTTATTTATAGTGTAGATATATTGTTGTGATTATTATCAATATTAGTTACTTTTTGTATATTAAGAGGCCATAATGGTATTTGTGTCGCTACATGTATTTCGAGTCTAAAGTTGAATCTCTTCAGGCGAATAAACTTGTGGCTTCACATATCGAGATCCAAACACGGATTTTCTTCTATACCAATTTCTCTCGTTGGAACAAACCCTATTTCTGATATATATATATATATATATATATATATATATATATATATATATAAACGAGTTATTACGCTACCTAGGTTTCTACCATGTGTTATTTTCAGCCGATTTGCAATAACTGATTTTACCGTTAACCTTCTTTTTTTTTTTTTTGTGTTTTTAAGAACGCTCACGTAACGGTGATTTTTTTTTGAACGCTCACGTAACGGGGAATTTTTGAATGCGCAATTTTTAAAATCACAAGAAAATATACCGTTTTCATTCATGGTTGTATGAACCTAATAGGTATCTTTGGTATGGTTACGTGTGTGTCAACGCGTAATAAAAAAAAAGCACTTAAACAGACATAATTTTTTTCTACATTTAATATTCATCCATTGCTTTATCACACGTGATACATATCTGACCAATGAAACTATACTTCAATCTACATACTCTCTCTTGGATTTTTAAATCATTCGTTTTTAATAAATCTCTGAAATTAAAGTGAAACATGTTAGATTAAAGACACTTTTCCCTATTTGTTCTTTACTTATTCTATTCATCTTGTCGGATTCCGATCCATATATTCAACTCAGATAGATAGATAGATAGATAGATAGATAGATAGATAGATAGATAGATAGATAGATAAAGAGAGGCTAACGCCTACTTAGAATAATAAAACATAATAATGCAACTACTGCTAATATGGTTCCCCTGACTCTGAGGCATAATGAAAGAACAAGAAGATATCATCCGACTTAGAATTCTTTGTGTTTCCATTGTTGTACTCTGTCGAAGCATACTATTAATTGACTTGCTTCTTGCCCCACGCACTTTCGCCTATTTGTGCCTGGATGTCTATCGTCCTGACTGAAGCAGCGATCAAAAATAGATCCAACCACCCCGACCTCAATCCTGCATCAGTTATTTTGGCATAAAAAGTAATGTTCCTAACATAGAAGAGGAAGTGCAGAGGAAAGAAGCCTGCCACACAAGACACAGCTGCCAACGAAGCATGGAGTCGATTTATTTCGGCTTTGCCTCTTTTTTGTTCTTTTCTTTTATAATTTTTTCTATTTCTGGTACATTTGTGCATTGCTTTCATTTACTTTTTTCTTTTTCTCGATTCTTTTTTATCTATTTCATTGCCTTTAATTTAATCTTTCTTCTTCCTTTTGTCCTTTTTTCTTTTATACATTTTCTTCTTTGTTTATTTTTATCTTTCTTCCTCTATTTGAACACTCATTAATTTCCCTGTTTTTTAATCATTTCCTTTTTTGTTCTTTCTTCAAAATTAATAATACATTCTTTGTTTCTTAATGCTGCTCTTTATGCTTGTATTTCTTGATATTTTCTAAATTTTATTCTCATTTTATGTTGTAACTTGGCTTCCATGATCGTTTCCCCCTTACTTTGCAAGGCTTTCTTCGTTGCTTTCTTCATTTTCAAGTTGTTCATTTTCAATTTTTCTCTCATCGCTTTTGATAAACAATATTTCTAGCTTTGTCAGATTTTTTTCTTTTTTGCACCATTTTTATTCGCTACCAATTAGATATCGCTTAGAATTTTTTAATTGCAAATTTTTTCTGCACTATCTGAAATTTCTTAGTATTTTTCTTGCCTTTTACATTTTTATATATTTCTCCTAAATTATTTTTTGCTGGAGAGATGTTTTTTTATTTGCGCGAAGAAGTATTTGTTTTATTTGCCATGCCTGGATGATTTTTTCTTTCGTTTTGCCTTCCTTTTACTCTTTGTTTTTTTATTTCTCTTCCTCTTGTCTTTTTTACTTTTTTGTTTTATTATTATAATTATCATGAAAATATCTTCTCATGGTGAAGTAGTTTGCAAACTTTTTCGTATGGTATTATACACAAGTTTAAATTATACATATACCTACATCCTCCTTACCACTAATCAGTCAGTTAAGTGCCATACGTGATACACGCTTGGGCGATCATGTCCCGAAAGAGACATGACTGACTGGGCAGAAGATTATCCCGCAGTAGGTTGCCATTGCTTTCTGCGGTAGACTGGTTGCCGACCAAGGCTATAGAACCCAATCTGTCCTGCTATTTAACCCATAACTGGAAGGAAGAGATGGATTAATACCTTTCCCAAGGGTATTTGCGCGTAAGTGAATACAATGGATTCAGCTGGAATTCGAACTCGGCTCCCCGGTTTCTCGTTCCGAGCCGATATCCACTGTACCAAAACGCACATATACTTATCCTAATTACTCTCTCTCTCTCTCTCTCTCTCTTTCTCTCTCTCTCTCTCTCTCTCTCATTTAAAACTTCTAAATACTGACAGGACAGAAAAACTTCCTGAAACAAATTAAAAACAAAAAATTGGTAATTAAAACTCGTTTATTTTGTCTACTGCTAGAAAGGTTTACTTTGTTATTATGCAAAATGACTAACTTTGGTAGCGGAATAGCGATAGAAATGTCGAAACATGAAGTTTTATTTTTATTATTTTATACCAGGTTTAAATGCTGTCAGATATAAAACACACCGTGTTTGTCTTAACGTGTTTTTGTAATAATTACTACATCCTGATATTAAGGTTTACATAAACAACTAGGAAACATTTACCATCGATATTGAGCATCCTCGCAATAGTAGTTTTGTTTATGAATAATTATACTATGCGCGTAGCTTACGCGTGCAGCAAGTACAATCGCAAACCGAGTTCAAATTTTAGTCTATTTTGTTGCATTCATTTTAGTATTTATTTGTCTTTCTCTTTCCTGCCTTTCTCTTTCTCTCTCACCTCAGCAATTTGATAAATAGCAATATAGCACTTGGCACTTTTGAGTGGCATCCAATCTAGGGGAAGAATTATCTGAAGAAAACTGTTCCACTAGCTTTCCCAGTAACTCATGGCAATTTACAACAAATAAAATAGAGAACCCTGATCACTTACGTCTTGAAGGGACATGGCATTAATTTAATATGTGTGTGTGTGTGTGTGAGAGAGAGAGAGAGAGAGTGAAGTACACTTCAAAAAACACCTGATTTTGTGAAGTGATTCGATCGGAGAATTTTTCACCATACACTAGTAATATTCAAATTTAACCTTTGTATTGTTCATCCAAACTTACATTTAAATGTTCTTGTATTACTCTTAATGAAAAAGAACCACGTAAGCTCAAAAGGACATGGTACAAAAAATGATTTCTGGTAAGAAACTATATCCTACAGTTTCATTTAATGTTTAGATGTCAGATTAATTAAGAAGGATACTTTTATCAAACTTAACCAGTTACGAATACTTTTGCTCAGTATCAAAGTTTTATCATAAAGGGAGTATCGGTAATCAAGCAGAGATTATGTATACAGTAGAAATAGCGATTTTTACAAATCCATTATATATCAGTGAGGGTTTTTTTTTCCTCATACAAATCAATAAGGATCACTCTACAAATTTCATTAGAATTACCACTTCACCCAGAATGTTGTGAGTTAATTAGATTTTATTTTTGAGGCAATCTGACGCTACAGAAATACAAAATATGAGGAAAACCGGTGAATATTACAGTATTGGTCGACAAACATAAATAAAAAACCATGGAAATTATTTTCAAATATATTACAAATTCACAAACATGTACAGTCTGCATGGCAGTTGATGCTCACTTTAAACTGAATGTTAGAATTTCAGAAACTTTCTACAACCTCCATAATTATCTTCAAGTAAAACATATCGTGTACTTATTTCATTTACTATCATGACTGATTCTAGATATTTGTCTCTGTCTCTCTGTATCTCTCTGCCTCACTTTTCTCCTCTCTCTCTCTCTCTCTCTCTCTCTCTCGATCTCACGCTTTTTTAGAATTTTCTCTTAACTAATCGAGCACAGCAATTCAAATTTTATAAGGCCTGTATTCAAATTTATCTTTCAAAATATTATTATTAAACTACTAATAGTAAATGTTCAGTAGTTCCAGTTTCAAACGATGTTTTTTGATCCCAGATTAATGCCTTGTTTCTCGTCAGATATATATCCATTTCCATTTTTATCCACGTGCTTGATAGAATTTTGTTAGTTTTATAGCTACAATCCTCTCTATTATAATAAAGACCGTTGTGCATTTATTTGTGTGTGTGTATATATATATATATATATATATATATATATATATACCTCCTGCCACGCTCATGGAGACAGGCAGCGTCGGCTCAATCCATTCTCTTGACTACCAGTTATTAAACTTTACTACCATTCATGAAAGCTCTTGCCGCGTGCGCTTGCTTCTTGCTTGCTCTTTAACAGTGCTTTATTATTATATCTTTTTACAATAATTACGTCGCCTACTAGAGATAAATATATATATACCCTCTATTATAATAAAAACCGTTATATATACTTCCTCCTGTCACCCTCAGGGGTTTGGATTATTATTTTTTTCTTATATCTTAATGTAAGATTCACTTACTTCCCACTTTCTTTCTTTCTTTACTTCTTCCTTCCTTTCTTTCTTTCTTTCTTTCTTTCTTTCTTTTGCCGAAAATATTACTATTAATAATTATGAATTACGACCCTTGAAATTCATCTCCCTACATTTTAATAATATTTTTTTTAATTTAAGATTTTAATTTAATTTTTTATCTCCATGTAATCTTTGTATATTTAAATTTTAGTCTTAATAAATTAAAATATATAACCCAAACATGATAAGATTTAACTCACATGAACATCGAGTGAACTTAAATCCAAATCTCTTAAACGGACAGTTCGTAGTATGCACCAGGGTACTGCGTAACGCATGAACTCCAAGTCTTGCCATCAATGTAGGATAATGTGTATATTTATTAATATAAGTAATTAATAGCTCTGTTTATACTACATTGAGCACTGTTTTATTAACACTTGAATGATATATATATATATATATATATATATATATATATGTATTCCCATATGTATATTTATTAATTTACACACACACACACACACACACACACACACACACACACATATATATATATATATATATATATATATATATATATATATATACTTAAATACGTGTAACTAGTAAATATAACGTCTTCTTTCAGGACGCAGGTCATAATGTCTCACCACAATTTACAGTCTTTTATTTCTCTGATATGTTTCATCTTTTTGCCTCTATTCTGCCAAAATAGCCTGAACTTGTTGAGTAAGCGACTCCTTGTTTCATCCCACTCCTCTTAACTTTACTGTGTGTTGTGCATGTCAAATACTCTAGGCTGTTTTTCTTCATTATTTTCCTAGAAATTTTCTCTTTATCTTTCTGATAGTAAATATAAGACTTCTTGTAGTTTATATTGTCCTCAAAGCTTCCTCATTGTTTATATTTTCTGCTCGTGATATTCTTAGACTTCGTTCGTATAGCTACTGCCATCGCTTTAAGTAACTTCTTCATCTGTGCTAGGTTGTTTAGCATTCACTGCAAGATTAACGGGCTATCAATCATCAAAATGATTTCATAGTCTATGTTGGGGAGAGTAACAGGCGTAGTAATTTTTAATCATACATTATAATCGCCACATCATTTGAAGAAGTAAATTCTACCTAATTGAAATTCTTGTTTACAGTGGATAAAAATACTGACCAACTTTCCTGACATACTACATTTAGTAATCTGATAGCACTAATAATACCCATAGCAATAAACATGTCATTAACATTTCTAACAATAAGAATTCACAAAAGTTACTGAATTTCCACATCCAGTAAGGGGCGTATAAAGTAAAATGATTTTTTGTCTGCTAACTGGAACAAACAGCACTAAAATAGGTAACTTTAGATGAATCCCAAATAAAAATACTTACCATTATACTTTGTATCTCAAATGTGCTTGTTTTTACTTAAAATACCTATACGTAAAACTGTTATAATAATTGAATGTAGCGTTTACCTGAATGAATATCATAACAGCATAATTTCGTTTATTTTCCATAACACAAAAACTATTTATTTTTTATTGAAGAAAATAGCTAGATCAGAGTGAGAAACTGATGGAGTAATAGTGGTCATCGAATAATAAAGACTAAACCTTCCTTGCCTATAATGAACTAAAGTATTTGACACCTTAGAGATGGAGTGCTTCATCTTACTGGCTCAAGCAATCATTCCGCTGTTAAACAGAGTTAAATCATCATATTTATAGTTATCACATTTACACTATCTTTTTACCAATTATCTCACATATGCATCATCCAGTGGAGCCCATTTCTAAAAGTGAGGGAAGTTAAAATCACCCAGTACATTGCTGTTTCTAATCTTTGGAGTATTTCCATTTATGTTTACGTATAAAAATATATATATATAATTAAGAATTCCGCCAAATATAAAAAGTCCGACCAAAACCACTTAATCGTACAGCTAATCAATTTGTTTATACTGAAGACAAACACCTTTTATTTTCTTGTGCGCTAATTTTCTTCTTGTTGTCTAAGAATGAAACAAGTTTACATTGTTTTCGTTTATTCGATTTGTGAAGAAGTGCCTGCAAATGCCTAAGAGAATCGGATAGCTATCAAAGATAACCCAGCCGGATAATACAGCGTCAGCGACACTTGGCATGGGATAGCTGTTCGCTGCCAGCTATTTCAACAACAATAAGAAAGTAATATGTCTCAATTTACAGCGTTCCCAGTGGCAGATGACACCTCGTTACAATCGCTCGCTGCCGGCCAAGAGAGTAGAAACAGACTCAACAGTATTGAATGCAGAGGCCAAGACATTCGACCTGATATAATGTTTAGACAAACTTGAAAGTAGTCTTGCTAAAATCTTGTTATGAAAATTGTAGAAACGAACAAGAAAATATGTGAAACAAATAATGATAGTTGGGTGGATCATCGGAGAATTAAAAAGTAAAAAAATGAGTAAGTAAATATTTGATAAAATAAGTTTATATTCATATCCAGAACTTTATAGGTTGAACTGGTACCCTGACAATCCTATAATTACAGGTTTGTGCTTCACGAATTGCCTTGAAAATGTTGTCTTTTTCCTCATTAGCTTTAGAAGCATTAATAATACGATAGTTTCATGTTCATTTTTAGTGTCAGGAGAATACCTTTATGCATGTGGTAATAGCCAACTGAGGCAATTTCTGAATGACCACTATGCGCTTTCAAATTAGACACTTGAGTTTCAATCTTATGAGTGTCAATATAAAACATTTGACTACTGAGTTAAATGCATCATATATATATATATATATATATATATATATATATATATATATATATATATATAACTTCTCTTCTTGGCACAATCTGCAGACATCATTTGACTTCCTAATTAATATATATATATATCGAGCACTGTTTTAAATTAATGTTTTGGACGTTGTAAATTAATGTTTTGGACGTTGTAAAAATTCTTTCTTCGTTCTGTATTCACTGATATATATATATATATATATATATATATATATATATATATATATATATATATATATATATTAATTATGAAGTCAGATGATGTCTGCAGATTGTGCCAAGAAGAGGAGTTAGCTATAGTATCATTTCCAGAACGAGAAAGGTTGCTAAATGAAAGGCCTGAAGTAATGCCAGAATGTAAACACCTCCGATAATATTTGACTATATTTCTGAGATAAGGTAGTATTTACACTATTTACATTATTCGGACTATTGTCCTCATTTTGGTTGCCATTTGTACGATCTTTCGGCCGTTGTACGCTCCAGCCTTCTTCAAGTGCAAAGAATTTTAAACCAAACTCTTTATTACGATCACTGGGGTATATCATTCTCATTCCTTGTGCGAAGCCTCTTTTAGTAGTCTAACCCGACTCTCTAAGTTACTTGTTCACCTTTGCTGTAGCCTGGCATTGAACTCACAACACCTTGAGTCAAATCACTTGAACTAACATATGCTAGGCTACAAAAATCTCTTAAGCTGATCAAGCATAGAGGTGAATACAATATGGGAACCAGTTATACGGAGTACCAAAGAAAATCATTAGTGACAAAAATTGCAATATGAGCTTTGGTAAAAAATACTTGAGAAAGCCATTAACATAAAAAAATACTAGAAAAACCCATTAACATCAAAAATTGCAATGTGGACTCTGGTAAAAATGGTTACTGAACATTAGGTTTATAAGTCACAGAAATTCAGTTGTTCTTGAACTTAAGAACACATGGCCCAGTAGGTATAGATATAAACATTGATTAGCTCCAGTGACTTGACCAATTTTAAACTTCCAGTTATGCGTTCTGAAAGTTCCTGTTACGCGTTTGAAAATGCATTGGAGGATCAATTAATATAACAACCCTTGAAGATACCGAAAGGCTGAAACCAAAAGTAACATAATCTGCTGACTTCCTAATTAAGATATTTAAATATTAAAATATGTAAAAGTTCTACATTATATATGTATCGGGCCCTTTTTAATAAAATTGTGTACTGGTCTAATTTGATTCTGGCCAATAACTGGTTAATAATTATATATATATGTGTGTGTGTGTGTGTGTGTGTGTGTGTGTGTGTGTGTGTGTGTGTGTGTGTGTGTGTGTGTGTGTGTGTGTCAGATTAAGTAAATTGCAAAAATTGTGTCTGTTTATTTTTAATAAAATCCGTTCATACTCACGGATAATCTTTCGCGTATTATAATTGAAAGATGCAAGAGATGAACTGTAACATTGACAGATGATTTTATTATTCCTTTCTCGGTGTTCTCAAGTCCTTTCAATCTTCTTCCGAAATCATCTTCAGGAGTGTGAGTTGTGATAACAAAAAATAACCGCAAAACTGTGTTACTAAAAATTACTGTAAATTTTCTTCTTGCTTCAAATATAACGGTTAACGAATTGCTTAGCGCTCATTAGAACGTGAAATTATTAAAAATGGAATTTTTTTATGTTGTAATGCCATGGTTATGCACGTGTTAAAGCATGAAAAAAAACTATTTTTTATAAACATTTTAGAACATTACTACAGTATTCATAGCTGATTCTATTAATTGACGGCTTATGTCTTTTAATGAATATTGCCTCGAGGATCTGTAGTGTGCTTTTGTTGTTTTCTTGGTGTAGCATAGTTGTGTTATCGATCATTATTTTTTTATATTGGGAATGTAGACAGGAATGTTGTTATATTATAATAGGCGAAAGATTATCTGTGAGTATGAACGGATTTTATTTAATATAAACGGACACCATGTTTGCAATTTATTTAATCTGACATGTCTAAAAGAAAATTTGCTGCCTAAACACACACACACACACACACACACACACACACATACGTACATATATATATATATATATATATATATATATATATATATATATATATATAAGACAATCTGTGAGTCTGTGTGTGGCTGTAAGCTATGCACGCCTACATTTTTTAAAAGCTATGCCATTCAAACTTTCTAGGGACACATATCTACAGGGAAGTTGAGTTTAAGTTCTGCAATTTTCCTTTTCGCACTTTTCGGCCTAATGGAGCAGATTATTTACATTTGCTCCGTAAAACATCTAAGATCTAAGATGGTTGCTGAATTACGTCACAGAAATCAAATCACACGTGTCAAACGCGACTAAAATATTTTTTATTAAAAAAGATGAGCCTTTATATTTAATTTTTTTCCTCTAAAATTAAATATCTACATTTTTAAATATTCTTCGAAAATTTCTGAACTGAGAGCGTAACAGTTTTGATATTTCTACATTTTTAATTATTCTTTAAAAATTTCTACTACTGAGAGCGTAATAGTTTTTATATTTCTAATTTCATTAAAACAAAATAAATAATTTTTATTTTTATGTTAAATTCATTTAGTCAACAAAAAATGTAAATATTTTCCCCCGTAAATTTGAAACAAAAAAAAGCGCAATGTTGTTTACAATGAAACACAAAACATCAAATTAAGTTTATGCAAAACAAAAGAAAATAGATTTTTAATGGAAATTTTTGCATAATTTTTAAACAACAATTTTTTATATAATTATTTTTATATAACCTAGTTTTAAAGAAAATTATCCATTTAATATTATAAAAATTATTGCATCACGAGATTTGATGTTTGTCTGAGTATTGAATATTGTAAACAGTGCATTCCAATTCTGAACTGAGAGCGTAATAGTTTTTATATTTCTAATTTCAGTAAAACAAAATAAATGATTTTTATTTTTATGTTAAATTCATTTAGTCAACAAAAAATGTAAATATTTTCCCCCGTAATTTTGAAACAAAAACAAGCGCAATGTTTCTTACATTGTCACACAAAACATCAAATCACGTTTACGCAAAACAAAAGAAAATAGATTTTTTTTTCCTACTACTAAAATGTTCTGAGTTGCATGGACAACGCCGGGCTATGATGCTAGTATATATATATATATATATATATATATAAGGCGATCGGAGTCTAACCGTACTGATGAGCTGTGATACAGCAAAACAGATCTGTCTGCGGATGACTATATATATATATATATATATATATATATATATATATATATATATATATATATTCGTCATCATCTATCCCCGTAAGACCTGTCTCAATATCGTGCTGAAGAATGTCGAGAACAGCACCGGAGCCAAAATGCAACCTTGTTTCACACTCTTTCCGATTGGGAAAGAATTTGCAAGGTCGATCTTGATTCTGAATCAGCCAATCTATTTCTTGTGCAGTGAGATAATTTTATTGACGAATTTGAGTGGGTAAGTATACTTGGATGCGTTGTAGTGCAGTGGATATCGGCTCAGAACGAGAAATCGCAGAGCGAGTTCGAATTCCAGTTGAATTCGTTACATTCACTTACGCGCAAATACACTTGGGAAAGGTATTAATCCATCTCTTCCGTTCAGCTATTGATTAAATAACAGGATGGATTGGGTTTAGTCTGGTTGGCATCCAGTCTCTCACAGAAAGTAATAACAACCTACTGAGGGAAACCCTTCTTCCTAGCCAGTCATGTCTCTTTCGAGAAATGATCGCCCAAGCCTGTATCACGTATGGCACTTAACTAAGTGAAGTAAACTTGCTTGGGATTTCGTAAATACCCTATCTGCTACCGAGTGGAATGTATTTTTGCAAGTTGACAAAGTGACATATACTCGTTTATTTTTCTCTAAAACAATGAACATTGTGCCAATATTTATTATGAACTCCTCCTGGCTCCCAGGGAGCTGATCTGCAGTAACTTTTACTTGTAGTTCCTCTTACATAATCTTTGCGAGGATTTTGACAGCAACAGAGAGTGGTACTGGTATAAAATTATCAATACTTGTTATTTTAGCATATGTTGCAGACTATGTATGCTTAGGTAAATCTGCATGCCTTATTCTCTATTTGAAAGTTAAAGCCGGTAATAACATAATGTTAGTGCCCGGTGATCCGACACTCAGGGAACACGTCTCCATTACATTTAGAGAAGTATTATCATCAGCAATAGCTAATCGAACCGAAGAGTTTCTGGATGACACATCATACGACATTGAATATTTTTCTAGGTATCCTATACAATAAAGTACCATATTTTATCTCGCTAGATAACAGTTAAATCTCCATATATACAATGTAGCCGTATCTATTAAATGTATAATCTCATTTCTCTTTCTCCCTTACTCCCATAACTTCTATCTTTATATACGTATATATAAATTTTCAAATGTAGACTTTTATCAAACGTAAATAAGTTAAATTAATTAATTTCTACTAGTGGATTATAAATATTACTAGTAGAATATATATATATATATATATATATATATATATATATATATATATATAAAGTGGACATTGAGATCAACACCCAACAGCGATAGTCTGTTTTATACTTAAGCCTGACGATTGAGTTTAAGCAAGTAGTAGACTGTCGCCGCTTAGTTTTGATATCAATGTACAATTTTATATTTACATATGCTCTATCCCTGATATCCAGCACTTTAATTCGTATATAGTATTCCTTAAAACTATATTTTAACTTATATATATATATATGTGTGTGTGTGTGTGTGTGTGTGTGTGTGTGTGTGTGTGTGCGTGTGTGTGTGAAGAAGGAGGAATAGAGTGGAGGATAAAAGTGAAAAATTAAAGAGATCGATATCGATTAATCTTCAAAATAAATTTTGTACATGCCAAATTATTCAAGAGACTTCTGTTATTCCCATAAAATAAAAGTATTAAAAATATTTTTATGAGATTATCATGAATTATCAACCAACAACTCATGATAAATCCGTCTTAAGTTCTTTACAAGTCTGGCATATTCATTGATAGTTTGTCAGATATAAGAACGACCTGATCAATGTTTTTTTTATTTGTTCGTTTCAGATATAAACTGTTCCTATCTTAAAGTAATCAAATCTAAGGCAAATCATTGCATAGGATTTGACATATTTTTAATAATTTTGCACAGATTATTTATATGAAGGGATCAGTGTCAATCTGAGAATCAATGCAGAGAATTCGGAAAGAATTGAATAAGTCTAATGTGTTTGGAGTGACCACGAGTGATAGCGACATTATGCTTCAATTCTTCTTTCCACAGGGCCTCAAACTCAACACTAAGGTCTACATCAAGTACGTTCGTGGGGTAGTGCTGTCCTGGGTCAAAAGGCTGGCTATTGAAAGACCCTATATCTAGTAACAGAACTTTGCATCATGCCACACAAGCAGAACCAAGTAACTCCAATCCGTAGTGGACTGGGGTAAGAAATGGCTCGTAAATTTTAATGCTTCTAAAACGAAGCTACTATCAATTAACCATCATAGACAATCGCACCTACCTCCCATTAGCATGGACCAGGTTTGCCTCCCAGAGAGTAAAGCACTACGCCTCCTTGGTCTCACACTTTCAGCGGAACTCAAATGGAATGACTATATCGAATCCATTGCTAAATCCGCTGCTATGAAAGTCGGTTCTTTGTACAGGGCCCAGAAGTTTTTTCCGTCTGAATCTATCCTGCACATATATAAATCTACCATCCGCCCGTGCATTGAATACTGCTGCTATATCTGGTCGGGTGCCCCTGCTATTTTCCTCGGGCTTCTCGACAAGGTAGAGGGGAGGGTCTGTAATGTGATCGATACCGACTTGGCAGATCGCCTGCAGTCTCTCTCTCACCGGCGCGACGTGGCTTCCCTGTGTCTCTTCTATAAATACTTTCACAGCTTCTGCTCCGATGAACTTAGATCACTGGTGCCCCATAGAAACGAATTTGCACGAGAAACTAGATTAGCAACGAGATCCCACCCTTTGACAGTGAAACCGATAAAATGCAACCTCAACTTCTACTCCAACAGTTTCTTTTCTCGCACTTCCCGACTGTGGAATTCCCTTCCACATGATTGCTTCCCCGACGGCTACAATCTCCAGGAGTTTAAATGTAATGTCAATAGACACCTCCTAACACACTAACTTGCTCCCATTCTATCAAACACTCTTCCCATCTGCCCAACCCTCATCCTCGGTATTTATCCTTACCCATCTATCACCTTCCTCCTGACATTTCCTATATCTAACCACTCCTTCTCTTTACCTTCCCCTATGTAGCCCCATGCGCAATAGTGGCAGTGGAATGCCTTGCTTGGAGTGAAATGATTAAAAAAAATAACTGACAGACAGTTTCCGCAACCACAGCAATCATTACCTCTGGTCACCTAATTCCCTAGATTGCAACATCCTTGATTATTATGTGGAGGAGGGCAATTGAGGAAGAGACGAATAAAACTGCATGTACCACCAAAGATGAACTGAAGGCAAGGATTATGGCAGCATTCACTAACTTAAACAAGGAGACCGTTTAGAAGAGATGCAATAGATTCAGAAGTCATCTGGAGGCCATGGTTGAAGCCAATGACGATTTTATTGAACAAATTTATTCTTTAGTATTTCAAAATAGTTTTGTATAATTTTGGTAAATTTATGTGTTAAAACGAGATGTCTGCGTTCTTTTCATTTATGTGTAATTTTCATTTTTGCGTAATTTTGCGTCATCGTCCTATCATATCCCAATTTTCTATTTCGGTTTATCAATTAACAAAAAATCATTAATCAACTCATTTACACCATACATATCTAGTAAATACAGTATTAAAATAACTCACATACTAATCCAAATATTAAAAACAAAAAGAAAAAAATAATGAAAACATAGTTTCTAAATGACAACGACTGTACTGATATTAAAGAGAGTAAGTTCAAGGTTATATAAACTTGATCAGCTGACGTGAGTGTGGCTGTTCAATGGCTATCTCGGTCAGTATGCAATGCCAAAAACCTAATTAGTATTATTGCAGTCAAGTTTCTCAAATGGGATGATAGAAAAGTACGCAGGTCTGTCGTCATATCGAAATCAAGTAGAAGTCAACAATTAATCTTATGACAGACCGACATGTTTAACTAGTGCGATTTATTCGATCACTAACTTTCACGGCCGTTGAGGTAATTTAAGACACGGAAAAGAAAAATGTTAAATATATGTAAAGGAGAAAATAAATCGGATATGAGGAAAAAATTCGAAATCACCGATTAATAATATCAGAGACCCATTTTGTATAAAATAGCAAGTTATGATTGATAGAGTATACTTGCAGAAATCCCTTTCCCTTATGTTAAAACAAGTGACTGATAAAAATTTGCGAAATAGTAAATAAATGGCAAAAACTTAAAAATTGATTAATGTCATCACTATTATTATCATCATAGGCTGTAGTAGTAACTGAGGTAAATAGTATTAACCTTCTGTTGGCGTTGATGGTGATGATTCCGTATCGTCTTACTAATATTTCAAATAGTTATAAGGAATATTGAATCCATTCTCTTAATGTATTTAATTACTTGTTTACTCGTGTTGTTAAAAATGAGAGAAATGATAAAGTGTCGATGACTATTCTACTGGAAAATATTAATGTTGTAGATTATTACCAGTAAAGAGATCGATATAAATATTTGTTTACAAGTGGTTTTCAACCAGTGATATGACACTATCACATTGTCGTTCAATAACTTTTGTGAGCAAATTTGCCATATTCCTCGCCTTTGGAGATATTTTTTAAAATCTAGTCTTAACTACCAGACTCTGACCCTTTTTAATAAAAAAGGGGGTATTTCTTCTCTAACTTCAACCACGCTTCTCCGTCTAACATTTTCGAGCTAATTTTTTAATATCGTTTTCATCACTGCCTTATCTTTGTTGGTTCGTTTCCTGAATTCCGTCGTAAAAAACATAATTCTAAATTTCAAACGCCTCACCATCTAATGCTAATCTAAATACCGTCAGTCACCTCCACACTATGAATATACGTAGGTTAAACTTCAGTTGCCACACATTTTACGTATAATGCTTCGTAATTGAATTCAAAGAAAAGCTATGGAGAAGTCCATTATGGTTATCAAATTGGCCTTGTATCAAACACAATCGAAGTCTCCATAAGTTAAGATTATCAGAAGGTTAGAAAGATAAAACTATTTCGTTTGTATAAATAAATTAAAATTTATTTATCAAACAGCATAACATCAAATTGTATGTATTATTAATTGTGACAATGTCCCAAGAGAATTAGTAGTAAAGAGTTTAAAGAATTAAGAGTTCGTTTGTGTAGGGAAATGGGATTTGTACAGATAAAGATAAGTCCATGCTTTTGATGTGATGTACCAACAGGGTAATAGTAATGTCTTGTTTCACTCTTTCTTTTTGTGTATGGCGGGTAAGTGAAGAGGAAAGATGAGAAATAAAGAAGGCAGCACAAAAGAGAATGTGAGAGAGTGCGAATACGTGTCGCCGGAACAGTTGTGCCCAATCGGCGGACAACAATTTCTGTTACATTATGATGGTTTGAACTCTCTCGCTCTCTTTCTTTCTCTCTCTCTCTCTCTCTATATATATATATATATATATATATATATATATATCTGTCTCTATCTCTGTCTCTCTCTCTCTCATTGAAAGTTCAATTTGTTGGCTTCTATAAATCACTCTCTTTTCATTGGTTAATTAATATTTTCACACTTGACAGTGAAATTTTCTTAGTATGGAGGCATTTTTTTTCTCCCTACTGGTCAAAAAATACATCTTCACACTGACTCGTTAATTTGCAAACAGTAAAGAAAAGAGAGTTATTTTTATTTCGTACTCATCACAAAGCCTGTGATCTAAATACACGAGAGTATTGAAGCATATCAGTCAATCGGCTTGCCTAGTACTCGATGCCATTCAAAAAATTGCACTGAGGCAGATTTTTTCTGAGCCTAGAGAGTTTCTTTTAGTTACTCCGGGATATTTATCCGAAAGTTTTACTCGAGTTCAGATCTGTTGATGAAATCCTGAAATCCCCTGATATCTCAATTGTTTATATTCAGCTATCTGCCCTCTATATCGAGTTCCAGTCACCCGCTAAAACAACTTTGACGACATTATGTAAACTGTAAAATAGGAGTAGGCAAACATTTTTTTTATTAAAGGTTACATTATTGTCGGCTCAGTGTAAAGTACGTCGCATCACGTCACGAGTTTTACAACGATATTAAGACTAGCAGACATGCGATGTTATTTGTACATTTATCTGCTTATTAGGCACGCTTTATAAACAAACTGCACAAATGTATGCAAAACTAGTTTATTATTTAATAAATTTATTATTAATGATGAGATTTGTGCCGTTGAGAAATGTTTTTTTTACAATTAGAAATTTTCGCTACAAACGTCTCGTGAGTAGATCAATATAACACTGGTGGATGTTCCGATGCTCTGACAAAACTGTGAGTGCTGGAGGGACAAGGTGGGTCTCATGGGCTGAACGCCTTCAGGTATTGGATTTCGTAAGTAGCAGTAGAAGAACAGAAAGAAATGTAGTCATCATACATTACCGAGGGTATTTGTGGAAAAGCTAAGACAAAAGTCTCGATTAAATTTCAACGAGACAAGCTAATTCCACTTTTCAGTCCAATAACTGCTACGCATACATCCTTATTTCCTCTCCAATTGTTACAACAAATGCGCCCGGCTTTCCAGCTTGTTGGAAATCCTCCTTCGTAGTTTCTGCTTTTAAGTACTCTGTGGAACCCTTTGACTCCTTAAATTCTCGCCCTATTAGTCTCTTCTTCATTTTGGTAAAGCACTCGATCTCTTCAAATGCCGAAAAGTTTAAGCATCTTACTTCGCACGACCTTCCCTCGAACAAAAAATATGACTTCCGTTTCGCCAGGCCTACCACCAACAGGTTTAGAAAACATTGGTGAAGTTGCCTATCAAGCTTTATGTAATGTAAACTTTTTTAATAATTTGGTTTTCATTTGATGATATAGTAAATTGATAAACAATAGAATTTGTTAGACACTTATTTTCCAGTTGGCAATTGTTAGGATTTCGAAAATTACATAAATTTGTATTATTGTTATTTTCATTATTTCGATAATTATTGTTACTTTGGTTTACGTGCTGATTTAAGATTTTATTATTATGATTTTTAATAATTTTTCTAGATTATTTTTGCAACTAGAACCCTAATTCAACGGTATTTTTATTTAAAATACAAATCGAGCTGCAAGAACAAATATTAAAACATCAGGAAAGCCAACAAAAAATACAAACGTATCTCCAACAACAAATGATACTTCAACAAGAGGTTTTGAAAAATTGGTATTGAAGCAGGGCGAACCGAAGGAAGGCTCTAGGGTATTCTCTGCAGAGGGGATTTCAAACTCTCTTACAGAATTTGTATATAATCCTGAGGAAGGTATTACTTTCATTCGTATTGTAAAAGATACGAAACGATTTTTTCGAGACGGTGCAAGGCATGGTCCGATGAGGAAAAATAATGCTCCTATTGCAAAAGATAGGAACTCAGGAGAATATGAAATACACAAATTCTATTTTACCTAAAAAACCTGAGGACATTTCATTCGACGAAACGGTCGAGATTTTTTGAAAATGTTTGGAGAAAAGGAACGTTTGTTCTACCCAAGATATAAGTGTTTAAATATCGTAAAAGAAGAACATGAAGATATTGTTACGTACGCCGGAAAAGTTAATTCACAATGCGAACGATTTAAAATCAAAGACATTAAAGAGGACATGTTCAAATGTTTAATCTTCGTACAAGGATTAACGGCACCGAAAGACAAAGAAGTACATTATAAGATTCTCACAATGTTAGATCAGGATGCAGAAGTAACGCTACAGAAAGTGTCAGGAGTATGCCAGAAATTTTTAAACATTAAGAAAGATAATGTTTGTATTGAAAAAAAAAGCGTTGCTCGAATTCATAAAGTGAAGAAACAGGCCTACGAAAAGGGAAAGCCGTACTGCGAAGCATGTGGCAAAAATAACCACGTCACAAGGAAATGTTACTTTAGAGACAAAATATGTTTTGAATTTTTGAAGAAGGGACATAAAGCAGTGATGTGTAGGAAAAAAGGGACCGAAAGTATAAAAGTATAAATACTTTGGTAATGAAGAAAGTCACAAACGATTGCGGTACTAGAAAATATGTGGATATAAAAATAAATGGAAGAACTGTAAATTGATTATTGGATGCCAAAAGTGATAGCTCTGCAATAGATGAGTATACCCGGGAAAAAATTGGTCGACCAGTGTTCCAGAAAACTAAAAAGATTGCAATTTATTTCAGGAAATAAATTAAAATTCAAAGGTGAATTTGTGGCGAAAGTAACATTTGACGGAAAAGTAAATAAGTCTAAAATCTACGTGATTTTAGGAAAGAATACGAATCTATTTGGTATAGATTTAATCGTACTATTTAATTTATGGGAAAAGCTTATGAAAATGTTTTGCACAAAGATTAATGCGTCAAATAAAAGAAAGTCGAAGTAGACTGAAAAATTCGTAAAAGACTTAAAAAAAACGAGTTCACGGAAGTATTTTCGGAGGAACTGGGTTGCTGTACTCAAACGGAAGTCAAGTTTGAAATGAAGGACAACATTAAACCAGTATTCAAGCTGAAAAAGAAAGTTTAAAGAGCAATGAGGAAATCGGATGGAATCGACACGGATGATAAAAACATACAAAAGTTTTGATGGTGTATAGGATTACACCCTATCATAATATCAATGGTAATCTATCACCTGCGGAGGTAATGTATGCAAGGAAGATTAGGTCAATCTTCGATAGACTATTACCTAAAGAAATGAAAAAGACCTGGAGAAAACAAAACTCGGACACAAAATATTACAAAGAAGGCGAAAAAGTCTTCTTCAAAAATTATCGTGCAGGAAAGTGTTTGTGGGAAGACGGAATAATAAGTCGGAGGATTGGTAAAGTGATCTATTTAGTGCAAAAAGACGCCTCGTGGAAACCGTAAATAAGGAATTTGAGCTACCAATTGAGATTCTATACGATACATTTGAAATTAAACCACCCACGAACATAGACGTACCGATGGAGGTAACTAAGGAGTCTCCTGAAAGTGAGGACAATAGGAGAAGATGCAAGAGAAAACGAAAGACAAAACACCTATGCCCTGACCCTAATAGAAAGAAGTATTGAGCGAAATTCCACGAAGAATTTAGCTCGCTGGGAGGTATTGTAGAGGAATATCCTATCCTACCCCGGAATGGATATGGTCCGGTCTATAAAAGACTGTGACTAGAGCGAACTAGGAAGCATACGTCACTCGCCTGACGACGCTATGACACTGTCAGCTCTCTGCTTCCGAGCAGAGAGCACAAACCCAGTCGTGGTTCCGCCGAAGGGTAGAACCACGACTCGGTAAAAATAGACAGACATATTTTTGGCCCGGCTATATGACCGGGAATTTCCACATTAAAATGACCATGTGTCACATCCGGGCTTGCGTGGGAAGCCTAGTAAATACAGCATACGTCACTCGCCTGACGACGCTATGACACTGTCAGCTATCTGCTTCCGAGCAGAGAGCACGAACCCAGTCGTGGTTCCGCCGAAGGGTAGAACCACGACTCGGTAAAAATAGACAGACATATTTTTGGCCCGGCTATATGGCCGGGAATACCCACAATAAAATGCCCATGTGTCACATCCGGCCTTGTGTGGGAAGGCTAGTAAATACAGCATACGTCACTCGCCTGACGACGCTATGACACTGTCAGCTCTCTGCTTCCGAGCAGAGAGCACAAACCCAGTCGTGGTTCCGCCGAAGGGTAGAACCACGACTCGGTAAAAATAGACAGACATATTTTTGGCCCGGCTATATGGCCGGGAATTCCCACATTAAAATGACCATGTGTCACATCCGGGCTTGCGTGGGAAGCCTAGTAAATAGAGCATACGTCACTCGCCTGACGACGCTATGACACTGTCAGCTATCTGCTTCCGAGCAGAGAGCACGAACCCAGTCGTGGTTCCGCCGAAGGGTAGAACCACGACTCGGTAAAAATAGACAGACATATTTTTGGCCCGGCTATATGGCCGGGAATACCCACAATAAAATGACCATGTGTCACATCCGGCCTTGCGTGGGAAGGCTAGTAAATACAGCATACGTCACTCGCCTGACGACGCTATGACATTGTCAGCTCTCTGCTTCCGAGCAGAGAGCACGAACCCAGTCGTGGTTCCGCCGAAGGGTAGAACCACGACTCGGTAAAAATAGACAGACATATTTTTGGCCCGGCTATATGGCCGGGAATACCCACAATAAAATGACCATGTGTCACATCCGGCCTTGCGTGGGAAGGCTAGTAAATACAGCATACGTCACTCGCCTGACGACGCTATGACACTGTCAGCTTTCTGCCTTCGGGTAGAGGGCGCTCTCTGCTTCCGAGCCGAGAGCATAAACCCAGTCGTGGTTCCACCGAAGGGTAGAACCACGACTCGGCAAAAATAGACAGACATTTTTTGGCCCGGCTATATGGCCGGGAATACTCACTATAAAATGACCATGTGTCACATCCGGCCTTGCGTGGGAAGGCTAGTAAATACAGCATGCGTCATAAGCGAAAGTTAATGCAACAAACGAGGCGCGGATCTGACTTGATTCACCGCGTCAACATCCCGCGCTAACAACAGATACGCTATTTATAATTCTCTTTCATAATTATTAGTCTATGTTTTAACTGACCCCCTAATTGAACAAATATCATTAAAGCATATTTTCCAAATGATTGGCGTTTATATTTATTATTTTATGCAAAATATCTACGGCTTTCCTAAATATGTAGACAGACAAGTAAATTCAGTGAGTTAAGCATCAAGGTTAACCCTATCAACATTGCTCGGACGATTGGACACAAAAGGTTTCTTCCAAAAATAATACATTTTTGGCACTGCAGCAAAATGGAGGATCGATAGAGCTACACAATATTCAAAACAACTGAAACCTGCTAGCAAGGTCAAGGTCAAGAAAATTTACAAATAGAAATTATATAATTGATTTATCTCTGTTGCTCTCCACACTGGATTATTTGAAAGAAATATCTTACCTCTGAACTAGATGAAATTGCGTATTTGCAGTTTTGGGAAGAAAGTAGTCATTACCTACGGAAAATACATGATCATTACATAAGCAAAATACAGATTAAAACGCAAATGATGAAAGGGAATCATCATAATTGTGATTTTTCTTTTAGTATTGTTTGTAGATAGATACATTTACGACGAGTGTTTAACAGCTAGAATGCAATAAAAATGAGTGTTCCCTGAGCTGATAATCTCGAGAGAGGTCAGGGACCGTGTCTCCTAAAAGGAAATATTTAAAATTTCACAAGGCCTTGAACTCAAAACCCGACTTATTCTACCTGAGATGAAACAGTTTCGTTTCACTCAACTAGATTTTATCATCCTTAAAATGTAAAAAATCTTTGATTTAGATATCGTTGGCTCAACAACAATATCTAAATCTTTTGATATATATTCAAGAATCTATTAATCTCTCTCTTATATGTATTTTCTTTTGCTCTCACTCTGCCTTTGTATATGTTTACATGAGTGTATGTGTTTTGTTTCATATAAAATATAATTCTTCACGAACACACACAAAAAAGCAATAAGAAATATGTTTGCAAGAACAAAACTTTCAGTTGAAACAATAGCAAATGTTTTTTACTTACTTTTGAAAAATACTGCAGACAAAATACGACAGACTCCTTTACACCAACGCCATCGCAAACTCAATAAATGAATTCAATTTACGAACCATAGAATGGTATAAACTTTAAAAAAATACTATAAAAGATACGAAGGAATCTTCGAAAAGAATTGTGCTTGTAAGACAAAATTGTCCGTCTACTATTAAGGAAGTAGGTGAACATGAAAAATATATTAATTACATTCTGCCTAAACAGCCTGAAACATAAGCTTTAAAGAAACTATTAACATATTATCGAACATTTTTGGTGAATTCAAGGTGGAATTGCTTAAATTTAGTAAAGAATGAGGAAGATAATTTTACCAAATACGCAGGAATCATAAATAAAGCATGCAAAAAATTCAAGCTTAATGAATTGACTCAAAACTCTTTTAACTTTAATATTCAGCCTAGATTTAACGTCAAATGCGGGCGTAGACATAAGATTAAGGATCCTAACCAAACTTGAAAGGGGCTCGAAAATAACTCTGCAAAATATTGCTGAAGTGTGCCAGCGCATGGTAAATTTAAAGTTGAACACCGAAAGAATAGAGGAGAGAGATAATTATAAAATACACAACGTCCGATCATCCAATGAAAAATATAGGCGTTTTGAAACTCCAGGCAGAGAAGTAAGAAAATACGAAAAACCTTCCTCAATATCAGTTAAAAAATATGATAAATCATACCTTGCACATAATATTTGTCATAGATGTGGTGGAAAATTTAATTTGATTGTTTTTTTTATTTTTTGTTTTGTTTGGTTTGTGTTTTTTGGGGGGGTTGTTTTTTTGTTTTTTTGTTTGTTTTTGTTTTTTTTGTTATCAGTGTGACAGAATAGGCCATAAAAGTAGCTGCTGTAAATTCAAAAAGTGGAGCAGAATTTTTTTTTTAAATCGTCAATAAAGTAAATGCATTGAATAAAGTCGGAACGCAAAAGAAAAAAATATACTAATACTACGACCGAGAAATCTCTGAAAAGGAAATTTGCTTTCATTACAATTAGCAACACAAAAATTAAACTACAATTGGATACTGGGTCCGACATCACAATTATTATCGGAAAAACTAGGTAAATCTAGACTATTAACGCCAACAAAAATTGCTTGTGGTGTTTCAGGTGAAAAATTAAAATTTCTAGGCGAATTGACCTGTAATCTTTGTTTTGTGTGTCAAACTAAAAAAGCGGTATTAGACCAAATTAACGATGAATTGGAAAGGTTAGAGAAATTAGGGGTCACATCTGAATTAGAATATTCGGGGTGGGCATCACCTACTGTATACGCTAAAATAAGAACAATAAGATTCGAGTATGAGCAGATTTCTCTACAGGGTTAAATGCGAATTTGCGAAACTACAATTATACACTTTCAAAAACAGAAGAAATTTTCACCAAACTTATTAGTAGAAATTTCTTTTCCAAGTTGAACTCATCAGATTCATACTTATAAATACATGATGAAGAAGAATGTTCTAAACTACTGACCATAAACATTCATAAGGGCCTTTATAATGGAATTATAATCTTAACATTAAAGAAATTAGGTCACATGAGCGGCCTCCCTCGTTTAATTCCAAAATTTTGTGAACCATTAGAAGATACTGATATTGCTGAATTAAGGACAGAGAATGAAATAATAAATATCCTGTATAATACAATAAGGGATTTTCTGATAACTCTTGACGAAATTCGATCTAAGTCGCGGAATGACAACTTTATAGAGAAAATAAACGACCAGATTAAAAGAAAATTAACTAATAAGAAATTAAACATCAGTACTGCATTCTCCATATCCAACATCACTACGAAAACGTATGTTGAAAGAGTTTCCAGTTGGCCATCATGAAATGTCGAGAATGAAGTTGCTCATGAAATGTTATATATACTGGAATAGACAGAGATATACAAAACCTAATTAAGCCATGCAGAGGGTGTGCTACAACGGCGAATTTCACGCCAATTAAATATCAACCTTGGCCAGAAACGGACATTCCACGATTCCGACTACACTTAGCTTTTGCTGAACCAGTAAACAAAATTAATTACTTGATAGTAGTCGATAGCTATACCGAGTGGCCTGAAATAATGAAGTGCAGAAGACCTACTTCGGACATAGTAATTAATTTCTTGAACGAAATATTCACAAAATTCGGTATACCAGATACATTTGTATCAGAGTATGGGACACAGTCTACGTCCGGTGAATTTAAATTATTTTGTAAGTCATTACAAATCAAACACCTAACTACACCCTCGTATTATCTGCGATCTAATGAAGAGACAGAGTGTTTTCTAAAAACATTTAAAAGGTCACTCAAAAAATCAGAAAGAGGATGAAAAGGCACTTCAACAAATATAGGCTGAAAAGAAACCCCAATACTAAATCCGGGATGTTGCCCACAGAATTGATGTTTGCGAGAACGATAAAATCAGTATTTAATAAGATCCAATCCAAACGAAGGACTATGTCACCAAGAAATATTAAGAATAAAGACTTTTACCCTGGTGAAAAAAAATACGTTTTAGAATGTATCAAAGTGGTAAGGGATTCTAAGAAGATGGCGTAATAAAAAAGAGGATCGGACAAATGACGGACCCAGATGCGAACATAAACGTCACCTAAATCAACTCAGATGCAGGTATACTGAACTGGAAAATACCAGACACAAAGTCCCAATGGAGGTGATTTATGATATTTTTAATTAAATTTGCAATGTCTAAATTTTAAATTGAATTTTTAAAAATAAAATAGTTTTCTTGAAACTTTTATTTTAGTTTTTATTGAAAGTTAAATGATTAAATTTACTATTTCCAGTAAGCAAAGTACTTAAGTGGATTTCAAACAGTAGTTATATTGATTGGAATTTAAAATTTCTCAATTTTTTCTAATCATTCAATTTTTCGTCTATTTTTAAGTCATCATTTGTAACAAAAGTTAATTCTCGGTTTTAAAAATCTGACAAAAATAAAATGTACATTTGTGACACATTCTTTTTAGAAATTTAACAAATTCAATGTTAAATTAATCTAATTTAAACAATTATTATTCATTCATAGTATGAAATTTAGAATAAAACTATTTCAAAAAATAATAGATGGTTTACATTCCCCAATGAGTCCTGCGTTTAACAAATCAAACCAATTTTGCCTACAAAATTTAATTTCTTAAAATTTCAGGAATTTACGTGGATAGAGGGGTAGCAGATGTAAAAAAAATATTTTTACGAAGATTTTTTTTTAAATAATTTCATTTATTTGTGAATAAGTTCTGAAAGTTTCATTAAAATCCGACAATTATTTGATTTTTGCAAGAATTTCTAAATCAATGTGTTTGTCACTGGAAAAAAAAACTGAGTTATGTAATATTACGTTTCCATTGTAAAATCTCTTAACGATTTGGTTACCCGTCAACTAAAATCTAAACAAGATTTTTACCAAAATTTTGAACGTGTTAGAAGAGAATTAATTTTTTTTTTAAATAATTGATAAATACTTTTATCTTTCATCTTAATAATAATATAAATATTTTTATGGAAAAAGTTCGTTTTTATGACGTTTGGGGCCTTTTTTATTCATACTATGCTGTTTTTTCAGCGATTTAGTGGAGATAACTATATACCTACGCCACGAGTAATAGTAGCGATGTAGGAAAGGAAAAAGGAACAATACGAAGTTCCCAAGTGTTGAACCCACACTTAAAAAGTATAGACTACAAAAGATTGGCTCTAGAAAAAGTTAACTCAAAAATAGAGGTGTTATGTAGAAAGAGGTATAGGCACCGAAACATATGGTTAAACGCTGAGTGCCAGATAACAAATAAAACTATAAGAAATGCGTCGTGGCTTCCCTGCGTCTCTTCTATAAATACTTTCACGGCTTCCGCTCCGATGAACTTAGATCACTGGTGGCCCCTAGGTTCGAATTTGCACGAGATACTAGATTAGCAACTAGATCCCACCCTTTTACAGTGAAACTGATAAAATGCAACCGCAACTTCGACTCCAACAGTTTCTTTTCTCGCACTTCCCGACTGTGGAATTCTCTTCCACATGACTGCTTCCCCGACGGCTACAATCTCCAGGAGTTTAAATGTAAGGTCAATAGACACCTCCTAGCAAACTAACTTCCATTCTTTCAAACACTCTTCCCACCCACCCAACTATTTATCACCCCACTTCTGACATTTCCTATATCTAACCACTCTTCCTATTTATCTCCCCCTATGTAGCCCCAAGCGCAATAGTGGCAGTGGAATGCCTTGCTTGGGGTGAAATGATTTTTAAAAAATGGATTATTCCACTGGGAATCACGTGACTACGATAATAACCTATATTAAGCACCAGACAGAAATCTGGGTGAATCAGCCGAGTAACAACACTTTGAGAAATGCGGCTGTTCTTACTTTGTCGGACTCTCAGACGAGGATCCGCCACTTAAATGGCCTTGTGCCGCATCTGCCTCGGGCATCCACCCATGTAGAGAAGTGGTTGATATCTCAGCAGAGGATCAACCGGATTAAGAGTAGCAGCAGCAGCCGTACTTGTTACAGCCGAGTAGTAGATTTCAGTGTTCACAGTATGATATTACTATTTAGTCCTTGAGTAGATTACACAGGGGAGCTCCTAAGAGTGGATTACACGTATTATCCAAATTCGTAAATAATTATATCGGACACAGCACAACTCGGTTGACAAGTATTATTATCAGGAGGAACCTCTTAATACAATACTATTCGTGAGATAATCTAATAACTATCTTGCAATAGCAAGATACTGGAATATTACCTCGTAGTCATAACTATTACTACAAAATCCACGAGTAGCTGAAATAATAACCACAATACATCAGTAATCTTTTAGATTACAACAATATACCAACGAGGTTACAACATTTTGGTATTTGATAATGCTATTATAATTGTATTATCAACATGTCACTGATAGAGTTTGGTAGGTCTCTGTGTATGTTTAAATGACATCAAATTGAACAATGGTCTGAGAGGTGCATCATAAATTTTCTTGTCAACCGAGTGGTGCTGTATCCGATATAATTATTTACAAATTTGGATTCCTCAAAAACACAGTTCTTCAAAAGACATGTAAATTCGTAAATAATATTGGTTCTCTGTAGTATAGATCTTGCAGGTGAGTTGTTATTCTTGACGATGAGGTTAGCAATTTTAAATTTTATGTAATAGATAATTTATTTTTTTAGTTGCGTATTTTCGGATGATGTTTCGAAGTGAAGATTCGTCCTGTTTATAATTGCTATGCATCCAATAAAAAAGCCTAAAAATAATGGAAGCATTATTAATGAAAAAAATAAATAATAATAATATCAAGTATGAACACGGCAACAACGTGCTTACCGTGTTCAAAATATAATACAGATATGACTCTACACATATATATACACACTACACATATACGGTCACACGTAAAATAAACTTCATCCTCGATAATGGCTAAAAGTATAGACGAAAGTGCTCGAAAAAAGAAAATATTTGAACAATTTTTATATTACTTATGTTCTGAAAAGAAAAAAATCAAATTTTGAAAAAATATATAAAAAACTTAACCATAATACCTTGTCTGTTATTTTTAATGAAACCTGCATGAATGAATATATATATATATATATATATATATATATAGGCAAACAATTCCTTCGACCGTGGATGAATGGCGCAACATAGTCTTTCGACACTTATTCAGAGTTGTGCCAGAGTTACCTATGTTTAGTAAAACGCAATAAATAAATAAATGTTCATGAGGTAATTATGTTATCTAGACGAAAACGCAAAGCCGGAGAATGCATTTGCCGAAGCATAACAACCCGAACACCAAGCATGTAAATACCTGAATAATTCATTAACATTATTGTGCAAATATTAACAAATATAAAAAGCAATGTGATGCTTGAAACTAATTGTAACCGAATGTATAAATAATATATTTCTTACCTCTGTAGCCACCTGGGGTATTTAGTTGCATGTTGATTTTCAAATGGTTCAGAGTTGCCCAGAAATATTCGTCCGGACTTGAAATGTCCTCCATCCATTTAAGAAGATCCTGTGCTCGCTTGTCAAACAAAGCAAACTGTACAAAGCTTTTGCTAAATACACCGTAGGCGCTGCCCTTAACAATGATAATTTTATGTGGGGGAGGTGCTTTTTTCTTACTCGTCCGCTTAATATAGCTCGTCTCCCCCTTCCTGGACCAGTAGATGTAATGCCGGTACTGAAAACGCTCTGGAAGCGTGCGTTTCCCTGTGATTCCTTCAATATCATTAGCACCGTTGTAGATCTTAAGAATCTTGACCAATTCTGCGTTAGTCTTGAGTGGATATACCTGACTAGGTAAATTTATGAAATATTTCCAACTTCCGTTCCTTGAGATTAAGTCAGTCATGCAATTGATGTCGGCCTGAAGCCGAGAAAATGAAGAGTAAACAACTTCTTCAAGTTTGGAAGCGATGAAAACGTTATTGAAACAAGACACCAACTGTATGACTGCATAATGCAACTGGAACGGAGCCTTGGCGTCGATATGAAGGCAATACCAGTTCTGTGGCCGATAGATTGCACGCAAGAGCTTTTCCACTTGGACAACGTCTTTATACAAGAGTATGCTATAAGCCACGGGGAATTTCATTTCCTCACGAGAAGAATGAAGTATGTAGCGCTGTTTCTTCTTGAATTCGTTGCAGTTGGCTACTTGGCGCAGCAGTTCTTTCTCACTAGTCGGTTTAATTTGTTTCATCACGTTCAGAGCGCGGATAAGTTCGGTCTCATTCATGTTGAGAATTGCTTTACAATTGACTGACTTAACAATGCGGTCGTTTGGGTCGCAGTGCGGTAACATAGACTCTGTTGTTCTCGCTTCTGCCAGAACTTCTTTAGGGGTTGCGAATTGATTCCCAGGGATAGCAGCATGAAGAATCATGCCAGGGAAAGTGTACAGTTTAAAAAACGAGTAGCTGAAACCACAAATTCCGGCCAAGAAGAAGACAATGACGAGTCTTTTCAGCTTTCGGCTCATACTGAACATTTCACAAAAGTAGGGACTGCTCGGGTGGTATAAGAACAATGGAAGATGCCACAGAAGATTCGAGCACTGAAAATAATGAAATATAATAAAATCATTAAGTCTCAAATAAACATAGGCACACGCGCATGCAAACACACACATACACACACACACACACACACACAAACACACACACACAATGAAAACATTATTAATGTGAAAGAACAATATAACAACAAGAAGACAGACTATAACGACTGACATTCTATTAAAATTTTTAAAAGATTTTTTTAAAAATAGATGTTTATTACCATCATTATTAACTACCTGATGAGACATTGTTCTTTCAATGTCGAAACAAAATGTACAATTTTGTAGTAGCTTGCACATCTTCTAAAGTAACAATTAATATATATATATATATATATCCTACGCCTATGGTACGACTTGGACTTTCATACGTTATGCAATCATCAGGTGCATATATCAAACTGACTGTTTAATAGATTTGGATTACTGCCACATCAGCGACCAAGACATGAACATCATCAAACAGGCCCAGAAATCTATTTAATCTAACGATGAATGCCTGTGGATTAGAAAAAACAACCCTGATTTCTGCATCTCCATAGGGGCGTATGATTCTGCAGAGGCTTGCAACTTGGCTGGGCTCTTTTTGTTCTGGAATCTTAGGAACATTTTCGAGTTATGTAACGCAGGACTTTACCGAGATGACGGATTGATAATACTCCGCAAAACTAATCCACAAAAACGGATAAACTCAGAAAGATTTAATAAAATTTTTCAAAGGCCATGATCTTAATATTACCACCGTAACTAACGCTAAAGTCGTAAATTTCTTAAACGTTACCTTCGACCTGAGCAATGGCCTGTACAAACCATACACTAAGGACTCACACAGCCACTTATACATCAACAGGGAAGTAAATCGCTCCCAGAGAATCACCAACAACTTACACAAATCTATCCAATTTTGTTTAAGTACCAACTCTAGCAATAGGAACATTTTTGACAATTCTAAAATTAAATACATTAATGCTCTAGAAAAAAGCAAACTCAACACTAGTTTAGAATACTCCGTTAAAAACAAGGCAGGCAGAAATAAGCAGAAATCACGTAAACGTAACATTATTTTGTTTAAACCACCTATAGCGGTTGCTATGCTTTTCTTACCCACATTCGGTCCATGTCATTTACTCCTCTGTGGTTGGGTAATAAATCACTACTGGGACAATTTAGCAATCGCAGTCGCATTTAATCTTTCGGCTCTGAAGCAGCTCTTTCTTGTGTGTGTGGTGATTGGTTAATTTTTAGCTAATCACATATTTTTTTATGTAAACAAAGTTTTTCCCGCACTTGCTGTTTGATCCGTTCTCCCCTCTTATAAGCGGTGACTTTCAGCAAGCTTGTCTGTAGACCAACAGGCTGGCCAAAGAACTCGGCGTAAGTCTCTCTTTCTACTCATACCTAACGCACACACAGACACAGAACTTTATTTTCTGTCTGAATATTTTCGCCAAGAACTTTTGAACTATTGAACTCTTGACCAAAATTTGTATCACTTACAGTTACATTCAAAATAATTGTATTTTTCATGTTATTTGATCTTACGTGAAAATCTTGCTAACAATTGTAACAAACCTTTTCAGCGAAAGAAAAAACTTCCTTCATTTTACTTTGGTCGACAAACAGCTAAAGAGAAACAACTCTTTCCTCTTACTCTATGTATACTGCTATTACATGTTTTGTTTGTTTATTGAATATATTTTAATTTATTAGTTACAAATTGGAGTTGTTGTTTTTATTTTTCTTGTATCGTATGCTGGACGAATCGTAATATAAATCGTAAAGGACCAAAAATCCTCTACACACCCTTCAATCGTAACGTCCAAACTAACATTGGTAAACTATTCCTTAACTTAATTCATAAACACTTCTACCATTCACCCACGCTAAATAAAATCTTCAACAAAAACAATATCAAAGTTAGTTATAGTTGCGTTAAAAACATAGATAGATATATTTCACAACGTAATGCTATGATATCAAATAAATATTTGGTTCACATAAACAGCATCCGTCACCCAACTCATAGCAAAATTAACCATTCTAAAAATAATTGCAACTGCCAAAAAAAGAAAACCTGTCCATTGAATGGCCTGTGTATCTCCGAAAGTATTGTTTATAGAGCTCGAATTCATTCGGATGATAATGATGTTAAATTTTACTTTGAAAGTATTTCTAACAGGTGGAAGATAATATTTAACAACCACATGTTGTCTTTAAACAACAGTAAATACAGTAAAAGTACTGTTTTAGCCATACATTAAAAAACAACAGTAAGAACCCATTGATTACCTGGAATGTCGTAGCTAAATCCAGACGTTACAATGGAAAAGGAGATAAATATAATCTATGCCTTTTAGAAAAACTTGTCATCTTAAACTATATCAATAATCCTCATTTGCTTAATAACAAAGTAATTTAATGACCAAATGCTGTCATGTAAAAAATACTTACTTAAATTCTTAGACCCAGATTGATATACATCCCTCTTTACGTTTGTCTATCTGTTTGTTTGTTTCTTTCTTTCTTTCTTTCTTTCTTTCTTTCTTTCTTTCTTTCTTTCTTTCCCTCGCAATATTACTTTTAACAATTATATAAAAAAAATAAACTTTCATTTGTGCTCCTTATATTTCTAATTCTTAATTCTAAATTTTACCTCTTAATTTTTCTTTTCATTTGTATTTTATTTTATTTTATCTTATTTTTAGTTTTATTTAAAATTTTAAAACTTTAATTTTTCTCTACATTTTTATGCACATGTAATATTTGAATATTTAAATTTTTAAGGCTCATGATTTTGATTTCCTCTCCCAGTATTTTATTATTTTTATTTTCATTTTAATTTTAATCTTAATTTCAAGTCTTAATTTTAAATTTTAAATTTTAAATTTTTATCCACATGTAACCGGAGAATATTTAAATTCTTAATCTTGTTATTAAAAAAGCAGTAACTTAACTTTATAAGATTTAATTCCCATGAACATCGAGTGAAATCTATTAAACCGTCAGCACCTGATGATTGCATAACGCTTGAAACTCGTGAGTCGTACCACAGGCGTAGGATAATATATATATATATATATATATATATATATATATATATATATATATATATATAATACAGCTCTGTTCATACATTTAGCACTGTTTTATTAACACCTGAATAATAATACTATACATATGTATATTTATTAATTTACGTCACTGTGTGTGTGTGTGTGTGTGTGTGTGTGTGTGTGTGTGTGTGTGTGTGTGTGTGTGTGTGTGTATTGGATTATTAAATCTGCAAATAAACACATAGTTATGAACTGTATTAGTAATGAGGTAGTACTATTTTTGTAATTTTGCTACCGATGCACCATTTCATTTTTTATTAGTTTGAGGATTAGACAGTCAAAAGATTGGTGGAGAACAAAGCCATATCCACTTTTCTTCGTTAAAAGATGAGATATATAATTTCTTGGATTAAAAAAACTCTCAATAAGAATATATTTTAGAGTAAATTACTAAACAGAGTATGAATAAAAAATAGGGTACAAAGAATGCTGACAACTGAAACAAAACTCTTTCACCTACGAGAAAATGAAAAACTAATGTCTTGATTTGTCATCAGTTCTTCAATGTAATGTAGTATTTTTGATAAATATTTTCGGTCAAATATTTCAAAATTTTTCATATATACAAACTATAAATATCAACTAGTCACTGACATAGCAATCACCACGCAAAATAAACAAGAGACAAAGGAGTTGCTTCCCTTTGTATACATTTGTACTCAATGGTGTATTTAAACTCCCTTCTGCCTCCACCCGCATTGGCATCTAGTGGACCAATAAATATCGTTAGTCAGCCAGACTCTGGTATCGACACATTTATCAAGTCAATACGAGACATTGATTTGCAAATCACTCCACTAGAGATGGAGGTGACAGATAAACGAATGATTGGTTATACCGACAAATGCTAGTTACTTCAGTCAAAAGCATCAGGTCTTGTATAAGGATATATGAAGAGAGAACGAAAATCTAAAGCCTTGTAGAGTATTGAGAGGCAGGAAAATTTCGTTGGAAACAAAGAAAAGAGTAATGAAATTGTTACATTATATTTGTCCTCCTTTATAGCAGCGATCGCTGGATATTCTCATCAAAGATGAAAGAAATCAGAAATGTGGTTCTACAGAAGGATGTTGAGGATTCCATGGACTTAACATGCAAGTAACGACAAGGTTTTGGAGAGAATGGAAACAAAAAGAAAACTTAGCAACAGGAAGAAAAAGTTGAAGTCTTTTGGGGAAGTAATGCTTAAATGATCTTATATTTACAGTGCAGATAGAGGGAAAGAGAGACTGGGGAAAACAGCGCGTGACATACTTGATGAGCTTAAGCAAATGGATGGCCGATTATGGTTTAGGATAAATAACAAGAGAAAATATATTAAGAGCTAGAAGGGGGAGGAAGATGTGGAGGGCCATGATCACTTACGTCCTGAAGGGACACGTCACATAAAAGAAGAATTACAAAAAGGAGCCTGGGGTAAGCGTAGATAGATAGATAGATATTTGGATGGATGTGAACAAACTTGGATAGATTTAAGTTTGTCGAGAAATATATGTCTTTGTCTATACTTCTGAGATGAGGTAGTATTTACACTATTTACATTGTTCGGACTATTGTCCTCATCTTTATTGTCATGTTTACATTTCGGCTGTTGTACGCTCTGATCTTCTTTGGGGGCTAGGAATTTCGAACCGTACTCTTTATTACGATCACTGGAGTATATTATTCTCATTTCATGTACGATGCCACTTCTGGTAGCCATGTATTTATCTCCTTTTAACTAAATTTTATGTCTTAGGTTAAAAGTGATTCTTGTTCTTGATTAGGATCTGCGACCGCTGTGGTTCTGTTTTCAATGTGGGGGTCTTTTTTACCTTGCCATAACTACCACTTCTAATGAGGTGATCCAGTTTCTCGGTGTATACTGTTTTATCCATTACCACGGTTGCATTACCTTTGTCAGCTGGTAATATGATGATGTTCTCATTCCTCTGTAGGGTCTTGATTGTTAGCCTCTCCTCTTTCGTGGTGTTTGGTTTTGGCTGGCTTAGCTTTTTCCAATGTCTGTCTCACTTTCCATCTTAGTTCATCTGCTTAAGCCTAAGGGATGTTTAAGTCTATTTACTCGATCTGGGAAATGATGTCTAAGTCTGGTATCTGCCTGGTGGTTGCAAAGTTGAAACCCTTGTTCAGCACTGACTCTTCAGAGGCATTCGGTTGATATTGACTGATATTGACAACTGCTTTCACAGCAGGTGGGGTGATAGAACATTCAGATCTTTTAATCTATTTAAGTTCTGTACTTGGCGGACGTTGACTGCATCAAATTCTTGCATGAAGAATTTTTCTAGCTCGTGCTGGATCCTTGTCCGGTCTTCTCCATCAGTGATCCTCCTGAAGAAGGCTGGGTTCAATACCAGACTACAGCAGTAGTACACAAATAACTTAGAAAGTTAAGTTAAAGGGAGATAACTACATGGCTGCCAGAAGTGGAATCGCACATGGAATGAGAATGATATACGCCATTGATCGTAATAAAGGGTTTGGTTCGAAATTTCTAGCACTCGAAGAAGGTCGAAACGTAGTAAACATGGTAATAAAAATGAGGACAATTGTCCGAACAATGTAAATAGTGTAACTATATGAAAACAAAAACTGAAAACAAATACACGCTTTCTTTTTTGAATGAGGTTAATATGTTTTTAATTAATCTGTACATAGAATTTTGCCTATATTACCATTTGGTATATCTGTTTCTATACCTGTGGATTCTAACGAATTTTTTAAAAGTATAAAGTATATAGCATCAGAATTCATCTGTAATAGATAGATAGATAGATAGATAGATAGATAGATAGATAGATAGATGTGTGTGTGTGTGTGTGTGTGTGTGTGTGTGTGTGTGTGTGTGTGTGTGTGTGCAGACTGGCATTTAGAATACACTGAAACAAAAGAAATGCTCTTGCAAATGGATTACTTTTTTCCCACGTCTGAGCAGACAACACCGGAAGGGAGCATCACGTGACACCCGCCCGCGTAGAGCATATTACTTTTACTTGCTCTCAGGCATCTTCTGACTCTAACATATGTGCACAGTAAGTCTTGACAAAGGTTTCAAAGCGTGCGTCTATCCACAATGTCACGAGAACAGCTTTTAATATACCTCGCATGTGTACTTGATGGTAGCCTTGAGATTTGAAAGCAGAATTTTTACAATGATAATTCACCCTGTACAAGGCTCTAAAACCAATCGAGGTAGATATATATAAGGAAAAGGCTTTATAAGTAACCGGAAACCCAATCCTAAACAGAAACCAAGGGATAGCTCGCTACTCCTGTTCAAAAGACCAACTGGTGAGCCGGACGATCGATGAACCTGTCTATTATTGAGAAAAGGAAAAATAATCCAATAGCAAATAAAACTTCAGAGTTTCAAGTGGAAACGTTGAAGTATAGTTGAAGTAGACTTTAAAATAGGTACCTTCACTGATGTTCTAAAAAAATAATACACTAAGATGAAAAGATAACCCAAACGTAATTAAAACAAAGCTTTATCGTCAAAATCTCTGTTATTATTAGGATAAAAGACTGAAATAGTTTTATTATTAAATTATATTTTAATCCTTTTTAGAACGATCGAAATTTTGATTAAAAATCTTGTTTTTCTTCGTTAATCTTCTCTGAATCGTAAAATAAAAATGCAATAAAACTAAAACATTATTTAATTAGAAAAAAACTTTTTAATTGCTTTTATGAATAAATTATATTAATGATACTCTTGTCTTAAGAGACAAATTTTTTCGATGAATAATGAATTTTTACAACTTTTTTTTTTCGATTTTAATTAGGATAATTTATAAAGTTTCAAATCTTTTAAGTTTCTGTATTACTTTAACCCCATTAGGAAATATTTTAATTCAGTAAAACTATATTTACTGATCATAAATGTAAAAGCTTAGTACAAATCATCAAACACCAATATTCTTAAGATTTTTTTATTTTCTTGCTAGTGTATAAAAGTATCGATTTTTATAGATATAAAAAAATTTATTGTTTATACAGAACATTATCAGAAAATAAGAGCAATTAGATTAAATTGGTTTTGAAATATAAGTATTTTGCTTATTGTAAATATTAAATTTAATCTATTAGCTTGAAATTAAAACTAAAAAAAGCTTCTAGACTGCTAAGTAATATGTAATCTCCTACATACCATTGTGGGTTGGACAATTTCATCACAAATGTAGCAAAACTTAAGGGGGACACATGTGTCAATAAATATCAATTCGAGACTACCATGAACGCAGTATGTGAAAAATGTAAATGTTCGAAGAAGAACAGGAACTACATAGAAATATTGTTAACGATCAGATAAGATTTTGTGGTTATTATAAGAATACAGTCTTTAAGAAATTAATTCTCACATGGTAGATTCAAGGCAGGAAGGACAGGGGAAAACAGTGAGTAATCTACTTAGCAAGTACAAATAAATAAATGATATCAACGAAAACAGCGAGGTAGTAAAGGAAGAAGAATTGTAGCAACAAAACACAAGGAATTTTAGAGAGTCATGATCATCTACGACCTACAAGGACATGTCATATATAGAGAGAAAGACAGCGACAGAGAAACAGACTAAAAGACATAGATAGATAGATAGATAGATAGATAGATAGATAGATAGATAGATAGATAGATTTTGTGTGCGTGTGTGTATGTTTCTGTGCATCTGTTTTGTAAGTAAAAACAAAAAAGTTTTTGATTCCGAATCTATTTAAAATTATATTGTTGAATTGTTTTAAACGGTAACAGACAGATTTGCCAAAAATAAGTGTCAGGAATCGGTGAGCATTCACCCCCATGGGTAATAGCCGTAGCTCTTTATACTCCTGGTGGCTTCTTATGTAAATGAGTCAGCTCATCTCCTTGTACCGAAGAGGCATCCTCTTATTTTCCCTGGTACTTCTTCTGGGAGTTTTGTCTCTTCACTACCTTTCTCCCTCTCCCTAAGAGATTGTCTGTATATGGGAGATTGTGATTCTTTTTTCATACTATTGTTTCCCCAACAATTGTTCACCTTTAAGGTCTATACTGCTCACGATTTCACTAGCTATTTCTTATGTGCTATATTTTTTACTGTTAGCTGAACGTCATTTCCCCCAACTGCCTTGGGGAGTTAATTGCTAATACTTTATAATAGCTTCAGAACCTGCAGTTACAAAGAAGAGATCAGCTATGTGGTTTTCTCCTGTAACTGATTTCAAATCTTTCAGCTTTTTTGTTTTAGCTTTAGCTGCTAGACTCCTAAGCCACGCTTGTGTGTACTCATAATTATCAAGAGATAACTGTTCATTCAGTTCTTTAGATAAAGGAAGTGGTAAGCACCTATCCCCCGTGTATAACTGTAGGTATTTATAACTGTTGGTGAATTCCTATAAAAATGAGTCACTTCAATAATGATCAACAAAATAAACCAATAATAATGCTCAACGAGCTTAGCCACAAATAATGCTCAACAAGACTAAACACGAATAACACTCAGCAAGATTAACGGCAAAGATGCTCAACAAGACTAACGACATATAATGTTCAACAAGACTAGCCATGAATGTAGCCATTAGTTAGTAAAATTCATGATTTCAAGGTAAATTGACTCCAGTCATTAAATTATTCTTGATGATGAATCATTTGTTGAGGTTTTTCTAGTCCGAGGTTGTTGCCTCGATCACTTTGACATCTATTAGGTTGCAATTTGAAGACTAAATCATGTATGTGTTGGCACGATATCTGACACGTAATAAAGAAAATCTTTTTTTATCGATTCACTGAATAATTCTCAGTCAATTATTTACTGAATAACACATAAGATTTCTTCTGAACATATCTGATTTTTATCTTTTATGCAAAGAAGCGGGATTTCTAATGCCAAATATCTAAACATAAAATCTCAGACAATAATAAGTGTGTGCAAAAGTGTGCAGCGATTTTTGGCGACGGAAAATAGTTAAAAAGCGACTTATCCCTGGAATTTTTCTATATACCTAACAATGGTTATTTCGATATTAGAGTACTTTGTAAAGGCAAAATTATGTAATTGAAATAACCAGATATTATAAGATTTATTTTCTAAGTGTAAAAACAATTTTTGAAGGTCTTAGTTTTCGGTCAATATGAGTAAAATGAATTGGTGTGTTAATAACTCCAAACTTATGCAGCTATACACAAGTTTTATTTTATTTGCATAACTTGTTTGTCTGTTTTGTTTTGTTTTGTTTTGTTGTTGTTGTTGTTTTTTAACCGTATTAAACATTCTAGTTTCCTTCTCTGTAAATGTTTCTATAATTACATAAACACATAATATTATATATATATAAGAAAAAAAGAAATATTAAAAAAGAAGAGAAAAGAGAAAGAAAAGAAGAAGAGAAGAATAAGGGGAAAGGGGGCTTAACTTAACGTATTAGATTTTAGCTTCGCGCAGCGTATTTGACCTAGATTCACAAAAAACTTTCGCTAGTGAAAAAAATGAACTTTGACCTGAGTGGCCAGTTGCCCGTTTCAGAAGTATGACATTGAAATTTAAAATTTCAAAATTAGGGGTTGAATACATGCTCGAAGAATTAATTGTTAGTTTTTCGATTTAATTTTAATCGTAATAATCATAGTAGTATTACATTATTATATTTCTAGTAATAATAACGTGGTAATAAATAAATTAAAATCTAGAAACCTAAAACTAATAATAATTTTTAAAAAATTAAATAAAAAATTAAAGAAGTAAAAATTAAACAAGTTAAAAAATAATAATTTGAAATAATTAATAAAATATTTTAAAAATAATAATCAACAATAAAAAATTTTATGCTGTAAATAAATAACTAAAAATATTTAAGCCATAAAAGAAAAAAATAATAGTAATAATAATAAAAATAATAAGTAATAAATAATAAATATATGTATACTACTACTACTACTACTAACAATAATAATAATAAAGACAAATATAAAAATAAAAACACTAAAAATCCTAATAATGAAAATAACATACGACGATAAGTGAATATAAATTAATAATAATTATTTATAATATTGAAACTAAATTTAAAAAATAAAAAATAAAACATAATATATATATATATATATATATATATATATATATATATATATATTTAAATCAATTTAATATATAACTACTCTTAATGAAAATGAAAATAATAATAACAATAATAATAATAACAATTACATAGTAGTAGAGTACCTATGGTAGCAATAATTATATAAAAATTTGGGTGGGTATAAAGTATTAAATGGGACATTCTAGATTATTTTCAAAAACAAACTTTTAAGCTTAATTTTGATCTGTTAAGTGATCCTATACCTATTTTTATGTCTACATTTAAAAAATCGGATGTCTATATTTTCTGTTCCAAGCATAGATTAAATCTGTCCCTGAAGTTGTTGGAAGTATGAGCATATTTAATGATCCTCCATTTAACCTGTGGGGTGAGTCCTCCGTCCTTCAATTTTCACTAGTATTTTGATAGGGCTGTTTTGTGTTTCAAGGAGGCGTTAGAAAATGAGTGTTTGTGATTATAAAATCTTTGCTTCCAACTACCTGCGGATATCCCTATGTATACGCTTTTTTTGTTGGGGTGTTCTTACGGAAAAATGATGGCTTCATAAATCGCCTTGTCAGAATTACACCTGCCATCAACGAAGCAGTTGGTTCTGTTGATGCAGTTGCAAGGAGGTTTGTGTTCTTAAAGGATGTTGTGGAAATTTTTAAGTAATTTATGATTGTGTGAATTAATTATATTTTGAATATTTTTGGCTGTTGAATAGCTTATTTTTAGATTTTTTTCTGTTGAATAATTTATTTAAGGGGTTATTTTGGTAGAAATGTTTTTTAACTAATTTGAGAAAGTATTTACAGATATTTACGTTGGACAAATTACAGAATGGTGGGTTGAACCATATTATTTTTCATTTTCTATTTTTGCCCTTGTTTCTATTTTTAGTTTTTTCTTTTAACTTTTCCTGGTATATTAATTCTTCTTTAAAGCTACTCTTTCTGAGGGTTTCATTGTATATTAATTTGTTCTCATTAAATATTTTTTATTAGATGATAATTTATTAATTCTAATATTTACTGTGTTAGGGATTTGTTTAATGATTGATTTAGGGTGATTAGAATTGACATTAATATAAATATATGTATATGTATATATTCATATGTATGTATGCATGTATATGTATATATGTAATTTATTTAATATATTTATTAAGGCATTTATTTTATTTTTAATTTATTTCATATATATGAGAATATATAATTATTATATATTTATTATATAATATATGATATATTATAATATGGATATTGTGATATAGATAATACAATAATAAATGATTATATTTGATTATATACATATATTACGTATATTAACTTCACTATATATACTATTATCTTCCTTATACATTTATTGAAATGTGAGGGAGACCGCAACAAAGAGAACTTTTTCTCTCATAAACGGCTCAGCGCACTTCCTGGTAGCCTTGAATTGTTTCAACTAATTATCAGTATGCTTCTAAAAGTCATGCATCAAATGTATTAAAACCCATTGAATGATAAAACCGAGAGAGTACTCGAAATCGCAATGATGCTTGTGTTTCCAAGTTTAAAACCAAGGTAAAACCAAGCCAGATGTTATGTCAATCCGTAAATATAATATCCCTGGTACAAAGATATTATTTCAGTAATTGTTAGGTGGAAAAATTGCAAATGGAACAATTGTTACTCTGATATACACATCATACACTATGGTGTTAGTTATTAAGATAAATGATATTTGAACTCTGCTTCACTTAGTTATTTCAGTATTTGTACTCGACTCTAAAATTTAGAAAAAATAATGAATAATTAAAAAAAAAGAATAGCAATATTTTTGGGACAAGGTAAAACTATGACCCATAAAAATGAGTAAAATTAAAACTTTTTACAAACCAGCTGATAACACACGAATAGTTTTAATTTGATTTTTATTTTAACTTTGTACTTCATTTGTTAACACGAACTATTTTGAAATTTCTGAAGCGCAGGTATCAATGATGTACATATTTTAGATCTTGTTAAAATATTTTCTTAGTGCAAATAGAATTCTTCGTTTTAAATTTCATTTTGTACCTTAGGTTTTGCCATGAAACTAACCAGACATTACCTTTTTTAATTTGATACTTAACTAAGTTGTGCCTTAAAAATGCCTCTAACAGAATATGCGTAAAACTTGAAATGCTTATAGAGGCGAATTGGTTTGTTTTTAGTTGTATAGTGATCCTGTGTTCTACTTGAACCGTAAGAAGTTGAGATATAACAATAACAAACGAAAATGGAGTATTGTTGCCATATTTGGTCGGGAGCTGCCTAGTCCTCACTTTCCAGTATTGATAGAGTTCAAAAGCATCCTCGAGTCCTTGTTGGAGAAAAATTATTTTCCACCCTCCAACTTCTCTCACACAGGCGGGACATGGTGAGTCTCTTGCTACTTGAGTCTATCGCTACTACCATGGAAGATGCTTGGATGAACTACATTCCTTGGTTCCGCCAGGTTTAACTTACACAGCTGTGATTCGCCATGCTACTCACATAGAAGCAAATCTCCCACATTCCCTCCCTATTCCATCGGCAAAAAGTAAACTCTACTCAGACCGCTTCTTCCCGCAAACAAAAGTCCTGTGGTACAGGCTCCTGAGAGAATTTTTCCCGATCACCACAATCTTAACCTGTTATTGTCTACAATTAACCATTATCTCCACCCCCATCAATATAAACTGCTCCTTAACATAACCCTCTTCTAACTCGAGCCTTGTACAGAGTGAACCTTACTTTAAAAAGCTAAAAAATAAAACAAATGCTAATCAAAACGATTGTTGACTGATAGAGGTAAATCACACAATATTTCAAGATATAAAATATCAGCAGCAAACACCATAATGGAAAGAATACTTGTGGTAACCGAGGTTTAAGCATTTCTGTTATATGTTAATATGGTATTTTGCACATAGTAATTTATCATCATCAATTGTGATGCTGAGTGAATCGTATCCTATTGATAGCCCGGTATATCTGTCTATGTCGTGGCATACGCTGAGAAGTGATTTCTGCTTAAAGACCAAAGATAAGCAGCTTCTTTCTTCTTTATGCTCCCCAGAAATTTAAAAAACTCAAACACGAAAACACACATGATTGCATATCTGCTTTTAAAATTCAATTTTTGTTGAAAATAGGTACATGCATGAATAATCATTAATATTTCTCTGTCCTAATATACACATATCATGATATCTATTTAAATGATCATACCTGGACACAAATCCAGATTAATGAGATATTTTATGAGAAAACGTCACACGAATGATGCTCCAGCAGTTTAGTACACTACTCACACATGTGCATGCACTCACACAGACAGACAGACAGACAGACAGATAGATAGATAGATAGATAGATAGATAGATAGATAGATAGATAGATAGATAGATAGATAGATAGATAGTATTTCTGTTTAGTAAGTCGCCCTTTTTGAACATTTAAATATTACATTCGTTCAATGTGCTTGTATTATGAATGAGGATCAGTGGTTATAAGCAGCCTTCAACTGTACAGACTTGGGGATCAAGTTGATTTACTAGTTAAGTATGTGTCTTATATACCGATAAATAAGCGCACACACGCATGCACAAACGAACACCCACACACACACACACACACACACACACACATATATATATATATATATATGGGGAGGATTCATTAATGAGTAACACTAGCAGTTTTTAGAGTAAAGCATCTTTTAGTCGGTCACATCAATTCAAATTTATTTACAACTAAATCAGATACTTTCTATTGCATTTTGAATAAATTTATAGTAAGCTCAACTCGAAAAGTAAACTCAGTAATAATTCCAATAGAGAACACAACCTGGAGGGCGTCAAACGCTGATGCGGAAAATGTAAAAAAGCTTTCATACGCCATTGCTCTTAATGTGCGAAGCGTGACAATTCAATACTGTTTTCAAGTGGCTAGAATCAATAAATTTATATTCTTTCAGGCGTTATTTTTTTGTTTCTTGTCTTAAAAATGTACTTAAAATGTACTTAAATTACTGAATCTATTATTAATACTTGAGTCTAACTTTGTCTTTTTTCCATTTTTAATTATTTTTAAAACGATTATTTCCTTCCCAACTTGTTTTGCTGGCTGCCTTTTTGCAAAGCAAATGCTGATATTCGCACTTGTCTACAAATAAATTTAAATTAAACAGATATGCGTAATCTAACATAAAAATGTCATAAATAAACGCAGATTTTATATAGATTTTATAAAGGTCATACCATACATGTAACTCTGTTATATGTAGATTTAGACCCATTACTCAATATTTTTGCGTATATATATATATATATATATATATGCATATATATGTGTGTGTGTGTGTGTGTGTGTGTGTGTGTGTGTGTGTGTGTGTGTGTGTGTGTGTGTGTGTGTGTGTGAAAGGTTGTGATGAGATGCTTTCGGTTTGTTCTGATTACATGCTTCCCGTTCACTTATTTGAGTTCATTTGATATCAGGTAAGTGTCATACATTGATACACGATTGGGCAGTCATGACTCGAAAAGACATAACTGACTGGGCAAAAGATTTTCCCGCAGTAGTTCGTCATTACTTTCTGCAGCAGAGTGGTTGCCAACCAAGGCTATAGAACCCAATATATCCTGCGATTTAAATCATAACCGGAGAAGAAGAGACGGATTAATAGCTTTCCCAAGGGTATTTGCGCGTAAGTGAATGCAAGGAATTCAACTAGAATTCCAACTCGGCTCTCCGATTTCTCGTTCCGAGATTATATCCACTGCATCACAGCGCACGTTTCTGGAAATAATATTTCGCTATTCTGATTCACATTTTTCGTCGTCTGTTGAGTAAGATGGCAGTACCAATGTTGTGGATTCTTGTTTAGAAAACCACACAATATAATAATAACAAAAAAGAGATATGAGAGGAAAAATGTAAGTATATTGAATAAAAGATATACAACATGTACACTGTTAGTAGATTCAGGAATACTTGTTAGTAGGAGTCAAATATATACAAGAAGTAAATCTGGGTAATAGTCTACATTCTTGCTGACCAACGAGCGGCGGTTCAACTGCTCTGACAAACACCAACTCTAACAACAACTATATTTAGTTGTCCCTCCCAGTAAGGGCAACTTGTGACACATGGTCAGTTATGACTGGGATTTCCGGGCTATATGGCCCGACCAAAAAATGGCTGTCTATTTTTGCCCAGTCGTGATTCTACCCTTCGGCGGAACCACGACTGGGTTATTGCTCTCCGCTCGGAAGCAGAGAGCGCCCTCTACCCGAAGACAGAGAGCTGACAGTGTTATAGTTGAAGAGTCTCAGCAACTCTAACAACAACTATATTCAGTTGTCTCTCCCAGTAAGGGCAACATGTGACACATGGTCAGTTTATGACTGGGATTTCCGGGCTATATGGCCCGGCCAAAAAAATGTCTGTCTATTTTTGCCCAGTCGTGATTCTACCCTTCGGCGGAACCACGACTGGGTTATTGCTCTCTGCTCGGAAGCAGAGAGCGCCCTCTACCCGAAGGCAGAGTGCTGACAGTGTTATAGTTGAAGAGTCTCAGCAACTCTAACGACAACAACTCGTTCTGTGTAGGAAGGATTATTTGTATATCATGGAAGAGTCCATAGAGTCTGTGAAAAGGGGTGACTCCCCAACGACCAAAATATAACTTTTGTGCCTGCTTCATTTTGACATTCCCTCATAACTTGAACTTTTACTAGCAATCATGTATTCTGTTTTCTTAGTCCTTAGTTATTACTTTTTTATTTGTTTTTACTACTTTGTCTAAGAGATCTTTCAGTTTTCTTTGTGTCTGCTATCAGCTCAGTGTCATCCGCGTATCTTATGTTGCTATCTAGCACTCTTAAAAGAAACGTTATTTCTGTTATCTAACACATCTTTAATATCATATCAAACATATATCAGATGTTTGTTTCAATAAATTAATCAATATTTGCTTAATTCAGATTTGCTATTGCCCATGAAGGATGTTTACATAAAAAGAGAAAAAGAAAAGTAAAGAAAAACAAAAAGAAACTTTTTTTTATTAAATTCGTATTTTTATCATATTCGTTGTTTTCATTACACTTTTATAGCCGATGTGTTAAGTCACCTTCTTCAGATCTATACTACATCCTGTAGACCTTAGATGTTGCAAAGTCTATTTGATATCTAGAATGAGGTCAAAATAACACAGTATCCGTTCTGAAAAATCTATAAGAATCTGTACATCTAAGAGTGATAAAAACATTTGTACAGGCGAACCGAAATTCAAATTTTAATATCTTCTGATACTTAATCTCATAACTTCAGAAAAGAAGATAGATAGATAGATAGATAGATAGATAGATAGATAGATAGATAGATAGATAGATCTATTTTGCTAAAAAGCTGTCGACCAGAGTAACTCAAAAAGATAATTTTCTAAAGCAAGTAGTATTTGTAATCAAGAAATAGAACAGTACTAATAAGTAATAAAATGAATTAAATATGTTCATTTATCTTATAACTCTCTGTAGAAGAATTTCGTGGAGTGAATATCCACTCTTCATTAGATTTGATAGTAAATTGTCTATTTTCAGAAACCATAGTTTTGCTTAAAATAAATAAATATAATTCAACATGATTTCTGAAAATAAATTCAATTCACTACCAAACTATGAACAGTGGATGTTAATTCCTTGAAACTCATAGTAGAGACAGTAATAAAAAAGATGAACAAATTTAAGACAAACTTACGCAATTTCAATGTAATCACTTGATTTATTTTCGCGCCCTTCAAGCAAATTAACAGCAAACTAGGGAGTTTATAATCAGAATGGATCGCTACAATCAGCTATTTTTTGTTTATTTGTTATTTTATATTGTTAACACACCACCTGGAGAAAATCGAAAGGTATTGATCGATATGTGGAGAACTTTAAGTGCACAGTCCAAACAGTTATCTAATGAAATTTCTAATGTCTCCACAAAGAGAAAAAATTAAAGAAAGAAAGAAACAAAGATGTTGCATATAGTTGAAAATTAATAAAGAGGAATAAAATGTGGAAGGTTGTTTTTATTGAAACCGTTGTTTTTAGAAATAAGACGAGATGGAAAGAAATAAAAAAAGAGTGACTAGAAATAAAAGAAACGGTAATAAATAATGTGAATGCAGTTTCTAAAAATGTTTATGGATAAGAGTGGGCGTGAAAGGATAAACAGAAGACTGAAACTTATGAAAAGTTTGAAAAGTCAAAGAAGTAAATATGATCTAAAGTCGTGAGAAAAAGAAAGAAAGAATGTAACAAAAATGGATGGGGATGTTTAGATAGAAAGAAAGAAAAATGAATTGGGGTGTTTAGACAGAAAGAATTAAAAATTAAGGAAGATATTTAGAAAGAAAGAAACAAACAAACAAAAATGAATGGGGGTGTTTAGAAAGAAAGAAAGAAAGAAAGAAAGAAAGAAAGAAAGAAAGAAAGAAAGAAAGAAAGATAGTTAAAAAGAAAAAACAGGCATAAAATAAACATGCCAAAGCGAAAGGAATGATGATTAAATAGCAATAATAAGGAAAAAGAATAAATTAAAAAGAAAGTATGTTTAAACAGAAAAAAGAAAGGAAGAAACTTGATTCAGAAAAAAAGGAAAAACTTTAAAGATTAAAGAAATAAATAAAACCATATCAAAAGATATCAAAAGATTTTGGCTCAACTCTGAATGCAACAAATAAGATACGTGTTTATTTTTTTATTTATTTTTCCCGTCGAGCGATGGTTATTAAAATCGCCTTGTTTATTTTTCTCTACATGTGATAGAAAACTTCTATGGAGAAGACAAAGTCATTACAAGATTAGAAAGATGCTTTGAATAATTATTCGAAAAAGAAAGTTTCTACATAATGGAAATTGAAAGCGAAGTGAACATTGAAAGATTTTTGAAAACTTTACGACTACGCACAAAAAATCGATAAACTGTTTATAGGTCAGGAAAACTATTGATCATGTACTTATTTTGATACTGCAAACTTTTGCACTAGGTCCAACTTAAAATGTAAATAGATATATATATCAAGGGACTTGGATAAATAAATGTTAATTTGTGTGCATTTATGCATACACGTACAACACCCCATCCATTAATATTTCACTTGATAAACATAAGTGTCTGTTAACAAGAATATGTGAGCATATGAATAAAAGATTTTTTCTACAACGTAAAATTTTGGTCCAGAAAGCTCTTGCTAGCCAAACAAGCAAGCAGTTCCTCTGTTTATATGTAAAACGTAAAAGGATATCTATGAGAGGATGCTAGAAAGTTCTCGGCGCAAACCAAAATCTAATCAAATGACTTTACATCAGAGTTTTTCAGAAAAATCCATTTTTGGTTAGATCAAACACTTTTCAGTACTCCTTTTCTCTAGTTATCTGTTCATAGCTGTTTATTTATCACTCAAAAATAGGCGTCTCTCTCAATCCAATCATTCAGAATATAAGAAGAATCTAATAGCTACGTTGATAGATATGAATCTGTCGACATAAATATGAATCTATCAACATGGATATGAATCTATCACATAAATATGAACCAGTTGAATATGTAAGATGAAACATGTAAGATATGATTCAACATAGATAGGAATCAATATAGATACGAATCAACATAGATATAAATCAACACATCAATTGAATATGTAAGATTATACATGTAAGATATGATTCAACATAGATTTCAGTCAACATATATATGAATCTATCAACATAGATATTCGATTATTTCTTTTCTGTTTGTCACAAGCACACAGAAACACACGCACATAAATTTTTACTTTAGGCGTTCAGGACTGTACAGATTCCTTTACTTTAATAACTGCGAATTGCTACGAGTTCATTAGAAAATATAGTGATCCTGTTTTTCATTACCTTCTCTGCGGTTTTAAATTCAGAATAGACTTTCTGACATTTAAAGGTAGAAATCCCAGTTTATCCAACTACTTAACCTATTGTTGAAGGGTGAAGGGATAGATTAATGCCTTTCCCAAGGACACTCATGCGAAAGTAGTCACAATAGACTCTGTTGAAATTTAAATTCGGATTGGTGATTGTATTGTGTATTTCCTACAACACCTTACGATTATCAAACGAAAATGACACACCAGCACAACGTAAATCTGTCAACCGTATGTAAATCTAATCACGGCTTACGGCCATATAACGTTGAAACACCGGTTCCTGTACGATTGCGAATGTTAAGCAAAGCTTAGATTGTTCAGTCCCTGCTGTAAGTTTAGATGCGCAGGTGTTGTAATGGATAATGAACCGGAATTAGAAATGAAAGAGCTAAGTTTCAATTCCAGTTGGGTTCATTCTATTCACTTACGCGCAAATACCCTTGAGAAAAGTATGAATCATCGCTTTTTCCCCAGGATTATTAATAGAAAATGTATCAGTAAAAATCATTAGTATCTTATTAAACATTCTTAAAATTTGAAAATATTTTCTGGTTTTAAATAACCTGAAAAGATCGATAAGCATTAAACAAATCAATCAATCAATCAATTAAAGATTTATTTATGTGTAAATATACTATACGCAAATGTCATAAATACTTTTTAAATTTGTCTTCTGAACAGTCGGTGTAGTCATTTAAAAGGTCTTACTCTAGTAATGTGGTTTTACCAGAAAGATGTTGAGGATATCAGGGACCGAAGATGTGAGCAACAACAAAGTTTTGGAGAAAATGGAAACAAAAACAAAATTATACTTAACATTAGGAAGAGACAGCTGAAATTTCTCTGGTACATAATGAGTAAAGAGAACTTGAAAAATATGATAGATTGAAGGAAAGAATGAAAGAGGAAAGCAACGCATAACATACTTGGCGAGCTTGAACAAGATTTAGAAGAAATAACAAAATGGCAAAATTTATTAAAAGCTACAAAGGACAACAAATTGTGGAGAGCAATGATCACCTACGTTCTGAAGGGACGCACCACAGATGACTCACTTGGTATTTTGAAGAAAATAATACTCATTTAATCATACACTTTCCACGGAACCTTTAACATTTATCTAATAGATTTTATATTTCGGAGTGAGTGGGGAGGTTCTGTTAAAATTTTCAACGAAGTAATAAATGCGCTTTTATTTGTTACATTGTCGAAAAATTGAATGCATCACAGAATAGACATATTCGAATATCAATTTCGAATATTTCAACAGGATTGGTTCGGTGAGTTGCAAGCTTCAGAAAAAAATCCTTAGTCAAATGCAATGTTTGTTGCCTCGCGATCACTAATTGGTTTATTTAATTAATGTCATCAAGGAATTGTGTTTCAGCTGCAGTCTTCTCCATACCAAGGTCCATTTGGGAAAAGCCCACACTACCAAATGCGTCAAATGCTTATTATTATCAATAAGAAATATTTTGAGCCATACTAATGGATTAAAAGCAATAATGATTGTTCTGATGCTTATCAAGAGAGGTCTGTAGTTGCAATCTAAAATCATCTAACAAAGCAGAAAAAGTCCTGTAGCTTCTCTGGTAAGCAATGATGTAAATTAATCAATATTCTAAATAGTCATTATAAAATCTTTAAATCAAGAACTAGAGTAAAAAGGTTATTATAACCTCCAGTAATATTACAATGGAAAAAAGAGTGAAAGTGAGGGAGGTGGGGGAACAAGAAAAGGCAGTAATGTTAACGCATGAAAAGAACTGGACTTTAAAATATACTGGTTTCTTTATAACGCCTTAACAAAAGCTCACAAAATTTGTACAAACTGGATATTCCTTAACTTTCATAGACAAACTGAAATCAATTTATTTTTGTTCAAACACATGACATTTGATAAAGCAAGGCATTTCTAAATGTATTCCACTTTAAGAAACCTTGACAAAGTCAATTATATTTCGTAGTAACCTAACTTGCATAAACATTGGCAATCATCTAAAAATCCCTTCAATAAATAATTTGGGTTATAATACGAAAAAATGCATCAGTACTTGTAAAAACAATTCAAAAACTGACTTCCACTCCTTCATACCCGTTTTTATTTAATTTCACATAATTTATACATATAAAGAATCATTGGTTTTCAAGTTTCATCTCTATCATAACTAGGGTTGACATAAGTGGGGTTTGAAATTCATGTTTATCATGAATGATGAAGTGATATTTAGTAGTACCATCCTTTCTCTCTATTCTACATTTATATCTAAATGTATGCAGTTTTCTTGCCCCTTGTTTCCTGTTTAGGATGTGGTTTCCGGCTTTCTCTTTTCTCTCTTCAGACCTTGGTATTGGTGCTTCCGTGAGTTTCCTGCGATCTGGCCGGTTGGTGGCAACGGCTCATCACTGTGAGGGTACCGGGTTGGCAGTTTCCTGGTTGCTGCTTCCGTCTGGTAGTTACGAGCCCTAACTCTTGCGTAGCGTCAAGAGCGGCTGCTCTGATCAACAGTTGTATAATATCGGGGTTCTTGTAGTGCCATGTCGCGCATGGATAGGTGTCCCTGCAAGCGCTTTCGGTGGGCAACCCCGAGGCCACACCTTGTTGCAGCCCTAGCCAGTTTCCCTGCTGGCACAGATCGTGGATAATGACCGCCTGTATCCTCTACCCTAGGTCCCTTTCTATAAACCAAATCATGACTAAATAAATCAGAAACGACCCTAAACCATTTAAATTCAAACCACCTAAACCCATTAACCTTTCTTTCACTAATATCCGGTGCATTCGTACTAACTTTCCTAGTGTAGAAGCATTCCTGCATGTAAAGTCCCCTGACATCCTTGCGCTCTGCGAAACTAACCTCAACTCAGCTATTCCCTCCTCTGACCTCTCCATCCCTGGTTATCTTCCCCTTTTAAGGAAGGATTCCACTGTCCACATGCATGGCCTGGGTGTCTACGTCAGCGAACACCTCCCTAGGGTGATTTCACCCGAATCTACTGACCACCAATACATATGTCTCCGCCTGTCTCTCCTCAGTTCGGTTAGCTACCTATTCTTTCTTTACCGTTCTCCCTTCTCTCCTGACTGCTCCCTACTAGATAGCATTGCTGACGACATAGATAAGGCTATTTCCTATCACCCATTAGCCCACATATTTGTATTTGGAGACATCAATGCCCATAACTCTGAGTGGCTTGAAAACGCCGTTACTGATCCAGCGGGTATTCACGCCATGAACTTCGTTATTTCCCAATCCCTTACGCAAGTGGTGGACTTCCCCACTCGCTTCCCAAGCACTCCCTCGGGTCATTCCTCACTACTAGATATATGTTTCACCTCTGCGCCTGACGCCTGTCAAGTCTCGCAGCTTTGCCCTCTCGGCAACTCCGACCACGCTGTAGTCTCTCTCAGTATTTCTTTCCAATATCACTCCCCCCAGGAGCCCCCTACCTATAGGACCTCCTACCTCTACCAAAAAGCTGACTGGGATGCCTTTCGCGATTTCCTCTGCGACGTACCTTGGGGAAAAGTGTTCGACCTATTAGTTGATGACTGTGCCACTGAGGTCTCGTCATGGGTGAAAGCTGGAATTGATGCCTTCATACCCACCAGGAAGTATTGCTTAAAACCTCATTCCTCTCCGTGGTTCTCTCCGGCCTGCTCAGCCGTCATTGCCCACAAGAACCATTACTCCCGTCTATTCCGGAGACAGTCATCTGATCACAATAGGCGCCTGTCCATATCTGCTCGCAATGAGTGCAAGAGAACCCTAAATGACGCCAACGGTTGTTTGCTGAGAGAATGCGACAGCGCATAGCTGACCACAAGTTCGGCTCCAAGAACTATTGGAGGATTTGCAAACGAGTGCTCAACAATAGGAAATCCTCAATACCTCCTTTAATCCATGAGTTTAAGGTTCTCACGTCATCTGCGGACAAAGCCGAGTGCTTTTCCCGCAGATTCTCATCCAACTCCACATTTGACTCGTCCGGAGTACACCCAACCGACTTCCCTATTAGAACTGAGGCCAAACTGCACGACGTATATATTATCCCGACAGTAGTATCCCAAGTAATTTTAAAACTCGACCCCCATAAGGCGTGTGGAGACGATGGAATCCCGGTGATAGTCCTTAAGAGGTGTGCTCCTGAACTTTCCCCTGTCCTCTCTAAACTATTTAACTACTGCCTTTCTGCTTCCTGCTTTCCTGCATGCTGGAAGTTCTCTTCAGTCGTTCCCGTATTGAAGAATTGTCGTGAACTCTCGGACCCATCCAACTATCGCCCTATCAATCTTCTACCGATATTCGGGAAAGTATTCGAGGCTATAATCGATGCTGACATAGTTCATCATCTCAACCGTAACGGAGTACATGCTACAGGCCCTTGATGAGTCTGATGAGGCTCACGCGGTTGCTCTGGACATCTCCAGGGTTTGGCACTCTGGTCTCCTATGCAAACTACGGGGTTACGGTATTACCGGTCGCCTGCTTGACCTAATTCAATCTTTCTTAAATAACCGCAAAATGAAGGTCGTTTTGAATGGTCGTGCCTCTTCGTCCTACAGCACGAATGCTGGTGTCCCACAGGGCTCTATCCTGGGCCCGACGCTCTTCCTTATTTTCATCAACGACCTCCCTGATGAGATCAAGTCCCAAGTAGGCATCTACGCAGATGACACTACAATATACTCCCGCACCAGTAAGAAACCTGTCGTGTCGGACAGACATAATCTCGCTGCTGACCTTGAACGGGATCTACACTCTGTGGTGAACTGGGGCAAGAAGTGGCTTGTCAACTTCAACTCATTCAAGGCCAAGCTGTTGTCTGTCAACCATTACAGGCAACCTCTCCTGCCTCCCATAAGCATGGACCAAGCGATTCTCCCGGAGAGTAATACACTACGCCTCCTCGGACTTACCATGTCCTCAGACCTCAAATGGAACCACTATATTAAATCTACTGCTAAGAAGGTTGGGTCACTATGTCGATCCAGGATGTTTTTTCCGCCTGAATCCATCCTGCATATATACAAGTCAACCATCCGTTCGTGCATGGAGTACTGCTGCCATTTATGGTCAGGCGCCCCTGCCATTCTCCTCAGTGTTCTTGACAAGCTCCAAAGGAGAGTCTGTAATCTAATAGGTACTGATCTGGCGACTCGACTGCAGCCACTTCTCCATCGTCGAAATGTGGCCTCTCTTTGTCTGTTCTATAAATACTTTCATGGCTTCTGCTCTGACGAACTTAAGTCACTGGTGCCTCCTCAACAGGTGTTTATTCGTGCAACCAGACTGGCAACTAGGTCTCACCCATTCACAGTCAGGTTAGCCAAATGCAGACGACAATTCTACTCCTGCAGCTTCTTCTCTCGCACTTCCCGCCTGTGGAACTCGCTTCCGTATTCTTGCTTTCCTGACGGATACAACCTCCAGAAATTTAAATGCAAAGTCAATAGTCATCTACTAACCATTGGACTCTAGCTCTCTCCCCACTCCCGTATAACCTTCCCTTTCTCTCCACCTATGCATCTGTCATTGCATCTGCTTTCTCAGCTTTCTATTGTTCCTTTCTAACCAGTTTGTACTCCTCACTCTTTTCTAATTAATCTTTTTACAGTTATGTAGCCCCCTGCACATCAGTGGCATTTCCGCCTTGCTCGGGGTGAAATGATTAAAAAAATATACGTCATTTGAAGAATAGAGTTAGTCAAATGTTTTTTGCCTTCACTTCGTAAACATAGAACGACTGGTGTCATTTATTTGTTACGTCTCACTTATCATATTTGACATGATACTTTGGCCGATCTATTCATCGACCATCTTCAAAGGAAATTGTTTATTGCATTTATTGCGATCATATTACCCGGTCGAGTAGCATGTCAAAATATTTGTTGATTTTGATTACGACTGATGTAACTTCAATTTTTGCAAGTTGTTTTCATTACTAAAGTCAGTCCCATTCGTTGATTTTTAAATGCAAACAAAACGATTATGTTGGCATTAATCTCTAAAATGATTTGTTCATTGGCAAGATTCCAGATTATGGGCCCAAACTGATGTCAGGCAAGTTTATATCAGCAAAAATAGTTTTAGAACAGCCATTTTGGCATGTATATTTTCGAATTTCAGCTAAATATTCTCCTGTTTATTTTGGGCTAATGACCTTAGTGGGAAATTGTCTGAAATCATTTTTGGTGGATCAGATCGTTTGATATTTACCATTGGCGCAAATGTCGGTGTTTAAGCCCAGTTAACAATGGCATTTCGAATATAGATTTTCACTAGCTCTACTTTCTTGAAAAATTGCAGCACCACATTCCTCTTACCCTCTTTCTACCCACCATCAATTTGGCCTTATGTCGTACTTAGTACATATTATAAGTACACATCTTTATTATAAGCTAATCGATATTATTTATGCATATTGATGCAGTGTGTATTTGAATTCACGTCGAAAATTTCCACTTTTTAAGCTCGTCTCTATTTTAAATATACATTTGTGCGGTTAACAAACAATAATGCATTTATGAATGCACACAAAGAGTTAATCAAGCTTTCATTAGGCAACCTTCGGTAGATGGCAGCAGATGCCAACATAGCCAATCTATTTCTTCTTCGATGAACTATAATAAACATTATTTTATTTCTATTATAAATAGACAGTAAAAAATTTGTAGGTGAAAACAATTTGGTATTAAGAACATTAGACTGGAAGTCAGGCAGTCCAAGAGCCAGATCTTTAATAGCTAAAACGTGTTAGTTACGACATTTTGAAACTTAGTATGACACAAGGCCGAAATATGTGTCATATTTTCTGTCACCTGTTAAATACACTTCCCGTAAGAGTACAGTTCTTTATTTGCTCGATGTCCAATTCGTAGCTCGCTTCTCAGATTGTCCTTTTTGGTAAGGTAAATAAAGACGATTACTATAAGTTCTTGATCAAGAAGTACTTGAAGTGAAACAGGTCACAACCAAAGTGCTTTAAGCTAAAGAGTATATTCATGCATGATATTTCCCTTAAAAAACGTTGACTATTGCCCACCCTTCCAAAAGGGTGTCAAAGACATTAAATTAATGTAAATTTACCTCCAATTATTAAACCAGTAAAAGAAAAAATAAAATATGTGTGGCTCATTATTAAAAGAGATGTATTCGAAAATGGGAAATCAATATAAGAGCAAAAACCTCTGGGAAATTATAGAACGGTTAAACATATCAACAAATGAGTACTGAAGGATATAGAATATTAAGGAGAACATTTTAACATTTCAATTAATTTAGTTCAAGTATATAAAAGGTTGTGTTAAAATCTATGTTTTTATGCTCAATAACTCTTGTATTTATTTATAAATGAACATTTATTTTATTCGCTTGCATATAGCCTGAATCCCGCAAAACAAGTTATTACACATTTTGTGAATAAGGATAAATATTCAAAGTTGAAAAAAACTCAAACAATATATTGCTCAGAAAGTTAAGTTTGAACATTTTATTAAAAAATTTTATTGAATTGAGTAATATATAATATTTCCATTTCTGACTCCTCCCTTTCTATTCTAGTAGTAGAATTTAAAGTAATTTTATCCCTATAATAGTAAGATGGCATTGTTTTAAACGGAAAAAACTTTGAAAAAAACTTTTGGCATAGCCGAATATTACATCATGTTAACTTTTTCTCTATTTCCCTTTTTTCTTTCTTCTTTCTTTTTCTTTTTCCATTTTATGTATCTATCCTTTTCTTCCCACTCTTATTTAGCTGGCGTTTCTTTTGACGGCTATCTGGCGTGATTTTTCTTTTTTCTTTCCCCACCCCCCGCCACCATCTCTCCTTTAACTCTTTCCTATCTACCCCGTTGTTTTTCTCCTTCTTTCCGTTTTCCTTTTCCCCCACTTACTTTCCTGTAACACGTTTAATTTTTCATTTTTAAATTCTTAACATAAATGTAATCTGAATGTTATTTTCAATGATCGTGTCTTGAATCCTTTTCGCCGTCTCTCTTTTCTTTTCTTTTCCCCTTCTTCCCTACCCTCCGTATCAATGTCTAGATGACATCCTTCTAACAAAATTTTATTCTTCTTCTTCATGTGCCGTGTCCTTCCACTTGTCTTTGGCTCTTGTCGTTCTCAATAATTTTTCTCTTGGTATCTCTTCTAAGCCCCACTCCGTCAATCATTTGCTCAAACCTAACAAGTACATCTCGCGCTGCTTTCCCCTGTCTCTCCTTCCATTTATCTGACCTGTGAGTATCAAGTTATCCAGGCTCTCCTTCCTCATTACGTGTCCCAGGAACCTCATTTGTATCTTCCTGATATTTATTATCAGTTTTCTTCTCATTTGCACCCTTTCCAATACTTCACCTTTCCACACGTACTCCGTCTATGGTATCCTCAGCATCCTTCTGTAAAACCACATTCTGCTGCCTCAAGCCTCTCTTTCATCTTTGATGAAATCGCCTAGCTGTACAGAAGGACAGATATCACATAGCAATCCAGCATTCTTTTCTTTGTTTCTAATGAGGTTTTCATGTCTTTCAGTACTCTGGTTAGCTTCTGAAATGCGTCTTTGGCCATGCCAATGCGTCTTAGGATCTCCACGTCACACTTTCGATCCTCTGTCAAAACACTTCCCAGATATTTCAATTTTTTTCTTGTTTTATTTTAGATTCTATGCTTAGTCCTTTCATTTCGAAAATAAAACTAGTCACATTCCATCATCAACAATCTGACCTTGAACAGCCACAAGTCACAATGAATAAATGTTCCATCAGGGTGGTTCATGTCTTGAGCGACTATTGAGCCTCATACTCAACCCAGACCGCAAGTGGAACTCATCTATACAAATCATCGCTAAAGAGGCAAGACAAATGGTCGGTTCCCTGTCATCTTCCAGCGATTACTTGACTCCTCCTGCTATCCTCTATCTTTACAAGAGCTAGATCAGACTTAAAATGGATTATTGCTGCTATACTTGGGCAGTAACTGCCCAGTCCGCACTCCAATCTGGATAAAGTCCATCAGCGTCTCCGGATCTTTGTGGGTGATAAATTATTTTCTGTCCTGCAATCCATATCTCATAACTGAATTTCCCACTGCTCTATCGCTACTTCCACGGAAAGTGCTCAGACGAATTACATTTCTTAATTGCACCAGTTCTAACATTCACGGCTAGGCCCCACCATGTTGCGCACATTGTAGTAAACCACTTCCGTCCGTATTCCAGTAGTGAGAAGTGAGTTCTACCCTAGCAGATCTTCTCATGAACCACTGCTCTGCGGAACTGACTCCCATGAGGAGATTTTCCCCATCAATACAATCTTTACCTGTTCAAGTCTAGGGTTAACCGTTACCTTTCCCACCTATCCGTTTACTCACTAAACATCTACCTCAAGTGGATCTCAGGCCTTGTACAGTGTGAACCTCACTGCAAAAAAATGAACGAGGATCTGATATGATTTTTTCTTTTCATGTCTCATGAATATTTTGCTATTTTTATATTTTAAAACAAAAGATAGTGTTGACATAGAAATATCAACTGTATGAAGATTACATTGAAGTGTGCAACTGACTGTTACTATGCAGTGATGATTCTTATATCAACATTATCTATATTATTAAACACTTATCTTCGATATTGAACCCTTTTCTTCTATAATTAGCAAATTTAAACTAATATATATATATATTTAATCGTGTCACCCCAAGCAAAGCATTCCACTGCCACTATAGCGCAGGTGGTTACATAGAGGGATTGGGTATAGGAAATGTCAGAAGGAGGGTGATAGACGACTTAGGATGTACATAGGGAGAGAGTTGGAGAGAATGGGTGTGAGTGTGTTAGGACGTGCCTATTGACCTTACATTTAAACTCCTGGAGGTTGTAGCCGTCGGGAAAGCAAGCATGCAGTAGGGAATTCCACAGGCGGGAAGTGCGAGGAAAGAAACTGTTGGAGTAGAAATTGCGGTTACATTTCATCGGTTTCACTGTAAAAGGGTGGGACCTAGTTGCCAATCTAGTATCTCGTGCAAATTCACATCTAGGGGGCACCAGTAATTTAAGTTCGTCAGAGCAGAAGCATGATTAGGATGCTCTCTGAAAGGGCATTACAAATGAAGAAAGACTTGTACCTATGCTTCATTGATTACGCGAAAGCATTCGACAAAATACGACACAAAGAATTGATGGAGATGTTAAGCAACCTCGACATTTTCGGCAAAGACATAAGAATAATCAAGAATCTCTACTGGCAGCAAACGGCCTGCATACGGACAGGTAACGACCTCAGTAGATACACAAAGATAGAAAAAGGCGTAAGACAAGGATGTGTCTTTTCACCGGATTTGTTCAACCTATACAGCGAGAATATTTTGAGGACCCTAGATGACACGCCAGGATTTGTTAATGGAGGCCACAACCTGAACAACATAAGGTATGCGGACGATAGAGTGCTGATTGCGGACACGGAAAGGAAACTACAAGACCTCATACAGAAAGTAGCAGTGGAGAGTGACAAGAAGGGGCTAAAAAATAAAATTTAAGAAAACTGAGTACATGGTCATCAGCAAAAGATACAACCCAAAATGCCAAATACAGGTGAGGGATAACAGAATCTAACAAGTCCAAGTATTTTTTTTTTTTTTTTTTTTTTTTAATCATTTCACCCCGAGCAAGGCAGAAACGCCACTGATGTGCAGGGGGTTACATAAATGTAGAAAGATTAATTAGAAAAGAGTGAGGAGTACAAGCTAGTTAGAAAGGAACAATAGAAAACTGAGAAAGCAGGTGCAATGACAGGTACATGGGCGGAGAGAAAGGGAAGGTTATACAGGGGAGGGGAGAGAGCTAGAGGCCAGTGGTTAGTAGGTGAGTATTAACTTTGCTTTTAAATTTCTGGAGGTCGTAGCCGTCAGGAAAGCAAGAATACGGGAGTGAGTTCCACAGGCGGGAAGTGCGAGAGAGGAAGCTGCTGGAGTAGAATTGTCGTCTGCGTTTGGCTAACCTGACTGTGAGTGGGTGGGACCCAGTTGCCAGTCTGGTTGAACGGGTAAACACCTGTTGAGGAGGCATCAGTGACTTAAGCTCATCCGAGCAGAAGCCATGAAGGTATTTATAGAAGAGACAGAGGGAGGCCACATTTCGACGATGGGAAAGTGGCTGCAGACGAGTCGCCAGATCAGAACCTATCACATTACAGACTCTCCTTTGGAGCTTGTCGAGAACACTGAGGAGAACGGCAGGGGCACCTGACCATAAATGGCAGCAGTACTCCATGCACGGACGGATGGTTGACTTGTATATATGCAGGATGGATTCAGGTGGAAAAAACATCCTGGATCGACATAGTGACCCAATCTTCTTAGCTGTAGATTTTGCTATGGATTCAATATAGTGCTTCCATTTGAGGTCTGAGGACAGGGTAAGTCCGAGGAGGCGTAGTGTATTACTCTCCGGGAGAATCATCTGGTCCATGCTTATGGGAGGCAGAAGAGGTTGCCTGTAATGGTTGACAGACAACAGCTTGGTCTTCGAGGAATTGAAGTTGACAAGCCACTTCTTGCCCCAGTTCACCACAGAGTGTAGATCCCGCTCAAGGTCAGCAGCGAGATTTTGTCTGTCCGCCACGACAGGTTTCTTACTGGAGCGGGAGTATATTGTAGTGTCATCTGCGTAGATGCCTACTTGGGACCTGATCTCATCTGGGAGGTCGTTGATGAAAATAAGGAAGAGCGTTGGGCCCAGGATAGAGCCTTGTGGGACACCAGCATTCGTGCTGTAGGACGAAGAGGCACGCCCATTCAGAACGACCTTCATTTTGCGGTTATTTAAGAAAGATTGGATTAGGTCAAGCAGGCGACCGGTAATACCATAACCGCGTAGTTTGCATAGGAGGCCAGGGTGCCAAACCCTGTCGAAAGCCTTGGAGATATCCAGAGCAACCGCGCGAGCCTCGTCAGACTCATCAAGGGCCTGTAGCATGTACTCCGTTACAGTAGTTAGCAGGTCGGCTGTGGACCTGTCAAATCGGAATCCATATTGCCTGTCGGAGAACAGTTTGTGGGCGGTGAGATGATGAACTATTTCAGCATTTATTATAGCCTCGAACACTTTCCCGAATATTGGTAGAAGACTGATCGGGCGATAGTTGGATGGGTCCGAGGGTTCACCACAGTTCTTAAAGACAGGAACGACTGAGGAGAATTTCCAGCATGCAGGAAAGCAGGAAGCAGAAAGGCAGTAGTTAAACAGTTTAGAGAGGACAGGGGAAAGTTCAGGGACACACCTCTTAAGGACTATCACCGGGATTCCATCGTCTCCACACGCCTTATGGGGGTCGAGTTTTGAAATTACTCTGGATACTATTGTCGGGGTAATATATACGTCATGCAGTTTGGCCTCAGTTCTAATAGGGAAGTCGGGTGGGTGCACTCCGGACGAGTCGAGTGTGGAGTTGGATGAGAATCTGCGGGCAAAGCACTCAGCTTTCTCAGCAGATGACGTGAGAACGTCAAATCCATGGATTAAGGGAGGTATTGAGGATTTCCTATTGTTGAGCACCCGTTTACAAATCCTCCAATAGTCCTTGGAGCCGAACTTGCGGTCAGCTATGTGCTGTCGCATTCTCTCCGCAAACAACTGTTTGGCGTCATTTAGGGTTCTCTTGCACTCACTGCGAGCGGATGTGAACAGGCGCCTATTGTGATCAGTTGGCTGTCTCTGGAATAGATGGAAGTAATGGTTCCTGTGGGCAATGGCGGCTGAGCAGGCCGGAGAGAACCACGGAGAGGAATGAGGTTTTAAGCAATACTTCCTGGTGGGTATGAAGGCATCAATGCCAGCTTTCACCCATGACGAGACCTCAGAGGCACAGTCATCAACTGATAGGTCAAACACTTTTCCCCAGGGGACGTCGCAGAGGAAATCGCGAAAGGAGATGGAAAGTGCGACACGGAGATCCGAAGGCGAATTGGCATGGCAAAGAACGCGTTCCAGAAGATGAGCAAAAATCCGTGGATGACGGAACGGGGCTTGCCAGGAGCAACAGGAGCAAACATACTAAGAGCCACAAGGGATAGGGAGACGTGGAGAGCCATGATCGCCTACGTTCTGAAGGGACAGGGCACTTAGAAGAAGAAGAAGAAGAAGAAGAAGAAGAAGAAGAAGAAGAAGAAGAAGAAGCCATGAAAATATTTATAGAAGAGGCACAGGGAAGCCACGTCACGCCGGTGAGAGAGATACTGCAGGCGGTCAGCCAAGTCGGTATCAATCACATTACAGATTCTTCACTGTATTTTGTCAAGAATCCCGAGGAGAATAGAAGGGTCACCCGACCAGATGTGGCAGCAGTACTCAATACACGGGCGGATGGTGGATATATATATATATATATATATATACAATCAGATTAAATTATGTTTGCTTATTTTTAATAAAATCCGTTCGTCCTCACAGATGATCATTCGTGTATTATAACTGAAACTTTTACAGTTAATTTTATTATCAATTTATCGATGTTCCCTAGTACTTTCAATCGCCTTCCGAGATCATCTTCAGGTGTGTAAGTTGTGGTAACAAAAAATAAACTCAAATGTGTGTTGGTAAAGATTACTGTAAATTTTTTCTACTTGCTTCGAATGTAACGCTTGACAGTTATGCTTAGTGTTCATTAGAACGTGAAAATTATCCACTACGGAATTTTTATGATGTAATGTCATGGTCATGTACATATTAAAGCATGAAAAGGACTTTTCTTTTTATAAACATTTGAGAACATTATTACAGTATTCATACTGATTCTATTAATTGACAGCTTAAGATTTAATGAATGCTGCCTGTAGTTTGCATTTGTTATTTTCTTGGGGTAGGATGGTTGGATTATCGATCATTTTTTTAATATTGTGAATGTTATTGTAGATATCTAAAAATTCACGAATGGTCAGTCATACGTAATGTAAGACGCCTTGTTAATGTAATTGTTGTAAATTCAACATATATATTTGGTTTTTGTCGGAGATACATTCTTCCAAGGAACATTTGAATTGATATATAATGTTGGTTTTACGTAATACATCAGTGGATCCCAATAAAAATTTTAAATTAATAATATATTATGAAATATACAATACGACTAATTTAATTATCTGTAATAATCCCACCAATTATATATATATATATATATATATATATATATATATATATATATATATATATATATATATATATTATAGAGTGATTTATCCCATTTCCAAAAATCTAACCTCATGATTAAATATCAGATTTTTCTTATTTTTTAAATATCTTCTACAGGTCTTCTGTTAGAGTGAGCAAGGTTGTCTCTATCGCCAGCTTGTTATGCCTGTCGCGTAGCTTATATCACTTGGTATTCGGCAGCGGTTACCTATCTGAGTATTAACCAGTCTTAACTTTAATTTTGGTGATCTGGCGTGAACTGATGTTTCAACTTGATATAGCCGTAAACAACGATATATATGAAGAATAACTGAAGTAGCTTTCGTAGTAATGGTGTAAGTAATAATGGAAATTAGGAAGTAGAAAATTAAAGACCGTTGCAGTAAAAGCAGTATGCAACTAGAAACAGGGATTAATAAGTTTATAAACAAACTTATTTATTAGTTCAAATTCTGATGTGTTGAACATTTTCAGAAGTGGATATGGCTGGCTACGATGAATTTTATCAAATGACTGGCAAGTCTTTACAGACTTTTTTTTCTCTTTTTCTTTTCCTTTCTTCCCGTTCTTTCTTAAGACCGATCTTTTCCTTTCTTTTCTCTTCTTCTTGATCATTTTTAGTGCAGATCTTTTCCTTTCTTTTCCATTCTTTTCCTTTCTTTTCTCTTCTTCCCGTTCATTCTTTACAGCCAATATTTTCTCTTCTTTTCCTTACTTCATTTTCCTTTATTCTGATCTTTTCTTTAGAGTTGTTATTTTTCCACTTCTCTAAACATCTATTTTCAGAGCACCTTACCGTAAAGTTAACAAAATCAGATTTTCTTCTTTCTTTATATACTATGTTCTTTCAGAAAGTAGGTGAAAAAACAAAATAGTATGAAGAAAAAAGGACCCAAACTAAATAAAAACAAAGTTTTATCGGCAAAATGTTTATATTATTATTAAGAGGATGCATCAAAATATTTTTAATTATTTTTTTTTTAATTTTAATTCTTTCTAACATGTTCGAAATTTTTCTTCCGTCTGTGAGTGATGCAATTTTACAAGGGTTTATTACGACAAACGTAATAAGCAAGTCACTTTTTCGCCGATGAAAAACTCGTTTATTTGTAAATTCTTGCAAAAATCAAATAACGGTCGGATTTGAATTAAAATTTCAGCACCTATTCCTAAATAACAGAAATCATTTTTTAAATAATTATTTTAAAAAAATCTTGATAAATATATATTTTTATATATGATACCCCTAGCCCTCACTAATTAATTTTCTGAAATGTCTAGAAATTCGTGATCGTTTCCCCATAAACCTAATATTAATTAAATTCAGGAGTCATTGTGGAATGCTAATCTTTTTTTTTTTAAATTAGCTCATTTTTAGAAAATCTGCTCCGAATTGCGAAAACAAAAATGCAATAAAACTATGCTATTTTTTATTAAAATAAATTTTTAATTGGTTTTATAAATAATATATATTAAGGATATCATAGTCTGAAAAGAAAAAAAAACAATTTCAATGAATAATAGGTTTTTACAAGGATTGTTTTCATTTTTATTATTTTTTATTATAATAATATATAAAGTTTCAAAAATCTTTTAAAATTTCTTCCTTCATCGTTAACGCTAGAATGTTAAATTAATGCATGTAGACTATATTTACTAATCGAAAATTGAAAAGCTTAATACAAATAATCTAGTTCAAAGATTTTTAGAATAATTAAAACCTTTTTAATTGTGTGCGTATGATGACTCGTATTTTTTAAAGGGTGGCTGTACATGATATATATCATTAAATGGTCACGTGTTTCAAAACTTGCGGTCCATGCAGGAAAAAGAAACATATATATAAACATTTTCCGCAGGATAAAATTCTTTTATGTCGCTTCCGTGTTTCCTATGCCCTACGTTTCAACTACAACAGGCTTTTTCCTGGAACACCTATTATTTTATGTTTATATATGCGTCTTATAAATTGCCATGCGATATTAGAATAAAAATACAGAAGAACTTTAAAAAACATTTCGTTTACTGCACACTGTAAAGTAATGGCGATTGAACAGTTACAACAAAATTTGAATAGTTTCAACTACAATCATCCCTTCAAAATTTTAAGCAAGTTTTATATTTTAATTTCTTAATTTTATTAAAAAAAGTAATTGTGAAACTCACAGTTTGTGAAGGTACCTAAAAAGAATATGAAAAATAGATATTAAAAATAAAAAACTAATAAATGCCATAATATTTCATAAATTATTGAGTTACCTCTGCCGTTATATAATTTCATTCTGTTATTAAATTGTAAAGTTTTTTTAAAAGAAAGTTTTATATTATTTTAATTTTTATTTTTCATAAAACATCTTCAAACGTAAGGCTATAAAGCTAAACTAAGTAAAAATTTTATAAAATATTAGATCATTGTTGAAAATATTGTTAAATTTTTAATTTTAACATATAGTTTTTAAAAAAGCGTACAATTAAAATTATGTCAAATTCGTCTTCCATACTTAGCATTTTGTACGGCTTCCGTCTGTCATATCAATTGTCGCTTCTGATAAGACGATGATAACCCCCATAACAAGGCGACTATAATTAAGAAACCCTTTTATAGTACATTTGAGGCAGTAAACAAGTAATTCTTGTTTCAAATCATATTAAGGTAAGTTTAAATTCGCTAATTTGAATAAAATAATGTGTCAGCGAGGTATATTTTATTTTTGGAAGATTTTTTAAAACCGAGATTTGACTTCTATTTATAAAATGTGTCGATCGATGAAAAATGACCGAAAAATGGAATATTTTAAAAATAAAACAATTTTACATTCTGATCAATATAATTTCGATTTGAAATACACCAGAGTATTTTTGCTTATTAGAATTAGTAATTGTAATCTGTTGGCTTTCAATTAAAACTAAAATTAAAGCTTCAAAAAACGTTTTATTTAAAAAACATTCTATTTAAATTTAGGTATCAAAAATGAGTGGAGGTACCTAAATGGTTAGTTACAACGTATCATATGCAATTTAACTCTCAATATTAAATAATAGTGACCTAATTTTGCATGGAAAACACTTCATAAAGAAAAATAAATAAATTGAAATCAGAAATGCTATTCGTTCTATCAACATTCTTTCTCACGTGTATTTCAATGAACTGCATAAATATTTGGTTACACTTTTACCCTTGAAAGTTATTGATTCTCGGTAAGAGAAAATAGTTTTATAGAATAAGATTCACACAAAAGCAAAAAAAAAGTCTTCTGATTTATTACTAGCAATTTGATGGAGACGTGATTAATTCCAAATATATCATGAATTTATTTGCTGACGTTAAGTTTTCAGTCGCTATAAACATGAGATGGTTTTGATTTTCTTCAACACAAAGTAATATTTATCAGTTTATTAAGAAGTGTGAATATAACGTTGATTTTTTCACCACAATGACATATTGGAAACGAATGAGTTCAATTCATCGGCTGCCTTCACCAACGCATTAACTCAACTTCGTACAAAAGCCGACTATAGGTCGTGGCTATTTTCTAATATCAAAATGAACGGCTAGCTTTTTATTGATGGCTTCAGAAATGACGGCAAGATGGCAGGAGAAACGGGCAAAATCGATAAGAGCAAAGAATTAACATAAGTGCATCTGCATGAGTTTACTAATTCGGACTTGTTACTAATTTAGATCATAGTCCCTACCGGAAGGAGGCTAGTTGTAAATACATTGAAGATTGGTTTATCTCAATATGTTCGACCTGATTCATTTAAAAGCACAGAATTATGGGGGCCAGAGAAGGCTAACAATCTTCAGTGTCAGCGTATCGGTTAATAATAAGTGTTAAAAAATGAGGAAAGTATAGTAAAGCAGGAACAAGGGCGTAAAGAAAAACGAAACCGAAAGGTGAATAATTAAAAAAATATATATTTAAATTAGGATGAATAAGACAAATATAAAGTAAACAAGTGAAAATCGAAGATAGTGAGGAAGAAGAAAAAGAAAAATAGAAAGGAAAAGACGAAAGCAGGAGAAAAAGAAAATAAGTTGAAGAAGAAAAGAAAAGAGATAAGAAAAGAGGAAGGGAAACGAAAAAAGAAAAAAGAGAAGGTGAAAGTGGATAAAAGCTATAGGGAATGATAAAAGAAAAGAGAAGCGAGATGAGATGGAAAAGAAGAAAATAGGGTGAAAGAGAAAGGAAGAGGAGGGAAAGGGGAAAAGCAGTGAAGAGGAAAGAAAATAAGAGAACAAGAAGGAGAAAAAAAACAATCAAAGGAAAAGAGAATGGATAAAGAAGAGAAGAGGATGGGGTACAAGAAAAGAGGAGGAAGAAGAAAAGGAAAGAGATGGGGAAAAATTTATAAATGAAAAGTAAACAAAAGGATAAAAATAAATTGCAAAGAAAAGGCTTTAAAGTGAAGAAAGCATCAAAGTAGAGTATAGCGAGCCAAACAAAAAATAAAGATAAGGTCTAAAATCATTGCGAGTTGCACGAAAAAATTGTAAGGATGATTAGAGAAATAAGAAAAAAATAATGTGAAGACAGATAAAAAACGATAAAAAGTAACTGGGACAAAAGGTGATAAAATTAATTTTTCACTGTAACTGTAAAATAAGTGTATTCATCACAGAAAGATTAATTCGTTTATAATTAGCACAAGTGCTGTTTAAAGAATTATAACGGCGAGAAATATTACAGGACTTTTTCTAACCTATAGAAGAATATAAAACTAAAAAAAAAAACGCTTACACAATATCACAGCTAAAATTTCATCAGCGTTCAATTAACGTTTATAATCTTTTTTATACCAGAATGAAAGCATTTGGAAAAATCAAATATGCAAAAACTGAGCTAAATATTTCTACCAGGATCAAACTAACAACTTCGCTCAATTTAAATTTTTTCCTGACCAAATATAAAAAGGCTTATGACTTTATGATATACATAAATATCGAACATTTTTGTGTTCTTTTTCCCTGGAGCACCTATTATTTTATGTTTATATATGCGTCTTATAAATTGCCATGCGATATTAGAATAAAAATGCAGAAGAACTTTAAAAAACATTTCGTTTACTGCACACTGTAACTGGAAAGTAATGGCGATTGAACAGTTACAACAAAATTTAAATAGTATAACATCATGAAAGAAAACCAAAACCATAAAAATATATTTATAATAATATCGCTAAATGTGATATCTCGTAAAACCACCTGTATGATTTTCAAAATTTAAATGCAGGGTCAATTGTTATTTTCGGTTTTCATTATTCATGTTCTTTTTGTTGTTCTCAATAACTTTAAATAAACTGTGATTGTTATCTAGTGTCAAATACATAATTTCTATGTTTTTGGTCAAGCATGTTAAAAAGCGCTATTTTGTTTTACTAAAGAAAAAACAAGTTGTTGTCGAATAAAGATCTTCAAATATCAATACAGAACAATGAACGAAAAATTATTTAGCGGCAACCTTATTCCTTCAGAGACGTACAGCCGTAGAACTTTCAAGAAATTCTGTGTTAAAGTTTTACCAGTAGTGAATAAAAATATAGTCAGTTTCAAGATGATTACTGTTAAGATAATCAAATTGGGTCAGAACAATTTGTTTCGTTACTTAAAAATTGATTTTTTAAAAATAAATCGCAATTGGTCTCTTTTGGTATTGCCTAGCAATATTAACGCCATCTTGTGCCACTGAGATTTGGTCTATCCTTTGGCATTTCAGCCATTAGAGAAGGCATCATATTCAAAACGTTCCGGGAATAGGAAACATTTTAAAAATAGAGGAAATCAAATGACATCGACCGGAAATCAGGTGACGTTAACGGAAGCTGTTTAAAAAAAAGAGAACGCATTCCCTCTCCACCTACAACTCATACTTTCAAATTATTGAAATACTACAAATATCGAAATTGATATTTGTAGCTAGCAGAGCAATATATATATAATGTGGAGAGGTTTCTCACTTAAGTGAGCAAAGTCAAGCCAACTTCAAAGTTTCGTGAAAGCACCATTATGATGCCTTCACTCCTCAGGGTTTTCCCCGATGCTGTTGTGTCCCGGTTTTATTCTTAGTTATATGGAGCTTGGTGTAATATTATATTATTGTATGCGAGTGGTTCTACAAATTGTTAATTACTTTTGATTGCTTTTGTGGTGTTGACTTTTTTAGTGTGTTTTATTATTTGCAGGTAGTTGATTTTTTATATATTTTTTACCGTGTTAACTTCTTTTTAGCGTGCGTGAATGGACGTCATTTTAAATTGTTTTATAATGAATTGGTTTATTCTTGTCATGCTTGCTTGACCTCTTTTTATTGTATTGGATTGACCTTTTCTAACTGTGTTAATATATGTGACCGCTTAAAGGATTTTAGGTCATATTTAAGTCTTTCTGTTCTTGTGTATATTTATGTTTGTTAGACTTATGTGTGATTTTTTCGGTTTGGTAGTTGCTATATTATCTTCTGTTTTTGTTATCTTGTAGTGATTCAGTGTTTATATATTTCTGATTATATGTGATAGTATTGTTTTTTTTTGTTTTGTGTTATGTTTATTTGTTTTTGTTGGTATTTGCGAAGCAAATGTAGACTTTCGAACACAGATGTGCATCATCACAACTCAGTACTATATATATATATATATATATATATATATATATATAAATGAAAACTTATCACTATACCCGTTTCGAAAAACCCTCCGCGTATATATGCTGAAGGAAAAAATGGTTGTTAAAAAAAGAAAGAGCTAAGCACATGAACATCAGCCAAAGCGATTTGGACCGAGCCCAAAGAAAAAACCCGAGACGAGTAATCAATAACAAAAAAGTGCTCAATACGTAAGCAGAGCAGAATAAGTAAATTAACCTAGTGAGCCAACAAACCTACCAAGGTTTCACCTAAACGGATCTTCAGGGAAGGTTGGAGTCAACCTTCCCTGAAGATCCGTTTAGGTGAAACCTTGGTAGTTTTGGTGGCTCAATAGGTTAATGTATATATATATATAGAATTGTGTTCCAAAAAGAAATAAAAATACTGGACTAGACTATTTCTACATGTTAATGTTTTTAAAGCAATCAGATTTTGTACTTACTGTGTTCCATTCAAGAGATAGAGCACTAATTATAGCAAATAAATTTAAATGTTCAGTTGCCTTGTTTCTACTCAGAGTTCCGCTTAAGTTAGATCTATTCGTTATTGTAAATTTGTTTTTCGTAATCTCCGTATAATTCTGAGCATGGTCATTTAATCTTATTTATTACTATATATATGTGTGTGTGTGTGTGTGTGTGTGTGTGTGTGTGTGTGTGTGTGTGTGTGTGTGTGTGTGTGTGCGCGCGCGCACGTGTGTGTTTGTTGCCTTCATTTAAATAGAAAATAATCATCAGTTAGTATAATAACCATTAATTGGTATACTGTCAACATTAACTTTGCGATCATCTGACATCATTATTAAGTTTGATACTTAATATTTGTCTTCCGAGTTTGGTATTATATCAAAGTAAGATTTGCAAAGAGAAAACATCTACATAATCATTAATATGATTATAAATATAAACACAATTACTGTATTAATTTAAATAAATTTGATATGTAAATATACACCCGGTGGAATTAAAATAATAAACAGATGATTACCCTGAAGATCTTTTAATTTAAGCAATATCAGATTATTTTACAAGCTGCGTTTTATCTGTCTCAGCAAAGAAAATAGAATAAAACAGAACTGACAAGAAATTCAAAGAGGTAGAAAATGACTAGAAACTGAATCAGAAAAGAGGAATGCCCTGAAAAGTGCAAAATGATAGATAATAATATTTATCTTTAGCCTCTGTTTCTGAATTGGAAATTGTTGAATTTGAATAATAAACGCTTGAATAGTTTGAAGAATTACAAAAAGAAAACAATAAATCTTATGATAATGGGAGGAAATTACTTGGTGGAAATATGTTACCGATCCCAATTTCTGAGAGAAATGCTACGACAGACGATATTATGAAAAGATAAAAAAGTCGTTACTAAGTTGCTTGTATGGTGAGAGCTGTGATGATGTGATTCAAAATTAGCTGCTGCATTTTGAACGACATCGAGAAAAATATTTTCAAGTTGTGTACCTTGGATTTCTTCTTTTTTTTCTTCACAGATGAAGCTAAAAGTATCAGCCTTTTTATATTAGACGAGAACAGATAATAGAAAAGTACTCGAAAAAGAAAATAAAAATTGTCTTCAAAAAATATTTATTGTTGTGAATTTTCTTGGCAGGCTACGATATGGAGCTGATGTGTGTCAAAAACTTAAAGAACTCTCTTTCCGAAAACTCTGTCTCCTCTCTTTCTCCCCTTTATCTTTGGATATATAATCATTCATATTGAGTATGACAGGTCCCATATTTTGGAAAGATAGCAGTTAATTTGAAATTATGTTCATTTAAAACAACACAGTGTTAACTATACGATGTACCCCACATGTTCTTACACTGAGAAAAGAGTAGGCAGTTTATTTCTGTTATGGTGCCCTATCTACAGTGGAATGGACTCTTGCTAAAAATACTTCTTCTTCTTCTTCTTCTTCTTCTTCTTCTGCTATGTGCCCTGTCCCTTCAGGACGTAGGCGATCATGGTTCTCCACGTCTCCCTATCCCTTGTGGCTTTTAGTATGTTTGATCCTCTTACTCCTGGCAACCCCCGTTCCGTCATCCACCTGATCAGGCTCTGCAAATATGTTATCCGTTGCCTTCCTCTGTCTCTCTTTCCTTCTATCTAGCCAGTCAGTATCAGGTTCTCCAAGCTCTCCTTCCTTATTGCATGTCCCAGGTTGTCTCTTCCTGATGCTCAGTACTAATTTCCTTTTTGTTGCCATTCTTTCCAACACCTCATCTTGATTACTCTGATGTCTTTCCCAAAAATGTCCAGGCTGCCGAGCATCTCCAACAATTCTTTGTGCCGTAACTTGTCGAATGCCTTCGCATAATCAATGAAACATAGGTACAAGTTCTTCTTCATTTGTATTGCCCTTTCAGAGAGCATCCTAATCAGAAATATGGCGTTCCTTGTTCCAGTGTCTTTCACGAACCCGCACCGTTCCTGTCCTATCTCTGGACTGATTCTGCTTCTCGCTCTATTCATCAGGATTCTGACAATCAGTTTTGTAATGTGACTCATTAAGCTGATAGTTCTGTGTAGTTTACACTCGTTTGCACCTGGTTTCTTAGGCAGTACTATAAATATCGACTTGCATAGGTCGTCTGGTATTATTCAACTACTATAAATTTCGTTTATTATGTCGGTAATTTTTTCTATGCCATATTCTTCCAAGGCTACCAACAGCTCTATCACGACACCGTCTGGACCAGCTGCTTTGTTTCTGTACATTTTGGCCATTGCAGCTTCCACTTCGGATCTTAGTATTTCCGGTCCATTCTACTACTTGTGTATTGTCGGTTGTTCTCTCCTGTCGCAAAAAGATCCTTTATATACTCTTCCCATCGCTGGAGTATTTCCTCTTTCTCCAATATGATTGTTCCATCCTTGGATTTTATGCATCCTGTTGAGGAGCGGGTTTTTTTGTCCTGTCAGTTCTCTTATCTCTTTGTGCATCTCTGCTTTATTGGTCCTGCCCAGTCTCTCTACTTCTGCGCATTTGTTGTTGAGTCATTCCTCTTTAGCCTGTCTGCATTTCTTCCTTATTTCCCTGTGAAGTTTCTTGTACTCTCCTCCATGTCTTGGCGTTATTTTTTGTCTCCTTTGCATCATAGGATGTGAAGAATCTCTTCAGCCATCTACTCGTTTTTGTTTTTTGTTTTTTGTTTTTTGTTCTGCGTTTGATTTCCTTTGGGGCAATGTTGTTCGTTGACGTCACGATCGCTTCCTTAAATGAGTGCCCTTTTCCAACAAATAAATACTAGCTTGCGTGACTTTCTAGGAGGCAGTCGAAAGGCAATCGGTGTTTGGGGTTGTCTAAACGCAATGTAACTTGACAGTTCGGATGTACTGCTGACTACTAACACTCTTATTATTGTATATATGTTCTGTTACTCTAATACACTGGTTAAACCTACCTTCTTGTTTTCCGTGTCTTTCTTCTTGATTCTAACAGGCCACAACAGTTTCAAAAGTTGAAATTTGTTAAACCCTAATTACCGAATTTTAGCTATCGCAAATCAAATATGAACTGGATTAATTAGATAAAAATAACTAGTTTTGAGCAATTGGTTTATTGTTTAATAAACCGATCTTGAAAATGAAATATGGACACTCTCTCTTTAACATTCGTTTAAATTTTCTCATCTCTGATTATATTTATAATTTGAAAGTTCAACGAAACTCTACAGAAATCAAATTTAATTTTAAAGACATACGGTGCAGTAAATATTACTGACGGTAGCTCAAATATTGCATATCTGGTAAAAAAGAAATATGTTTAAATTTTTTGTGTATATGAAATTAAAAGCTATTGCCTTTCCAAGCTCCGGAAATTTACCAGCCTATGTTTTTTCTATAAATATTTTCATGGCAACTGTTCAATAAGCTCTTCGCTAAGGTCACTAAACTTCATGAATTTAAGCGCATGACTAGACAGGCGACGAAGTCGTACCAATTTACAGTTGAAGTAAATAGATGTAACCATAAGCTCTATGCTAACAGACAATTCTCGCACTTGGGAAACACTCGTACTTGGGAAACACTCTTCGGTCATCATGATTTCCACAAAAACTTGATCTTCAGAAATTTAAATTCGACATCAATCGTTATCTACCGCTTTCCTAGTATCCCTAATATTGCTATCGCACTTTAATAATGTTAGTTTTCTACTTCTTTAGCAGCAATGTCTCATCAATTTACAGTTGAATTGGTTAGAAGTAACCGTAAGTTCTATGCTAACAATTTCTTTTCTTGCACTGTTTGCTTGTGGAACGCTCTTCAACTTTCCACAGAACACTGATCTTCAGAAATTTAAGTGCCATGTCAATCGTTCTCTATTGCCTTCCTGGAAACTCTTCTGTTGTTCTAGCTCTTAAATAGTGTTTCTAATTCTTTACAAAACTGTATCTTTAATTTACACTTTAATTGGTTAGATATGACCGTAAGTTCTCTAACAATTTCCACTCTCGCACTTTTTGTATGGGGAACATTCTTCCGGTTCCTTCTTCTTTTCCAACCAACTTTGACCTTCAGAAATTTAAAAACAATATCAATCGTTATCTATTGTTGTCTTGGTCTACTCTAATGTTTCTCTTGTCTAACTCTTTGGAAAATATCTCATGAATTTACAGTTTATTTGGTCAGATGTAACCGTAAATTCTATAATAACCGTTTCTTCTCTTGCACATCTCGTTTGTGAAACACACTTCCGGTTCCATACTTCCTGCGAATTATGATCTTCAGAAATTTAAATACAATGCCAATCGTTATCTACTGTCTTTCTGGTCACACTTCTATTGTTTTCATTCCTTTATAACATTTTTCTTTTGTAATTATTTACCAAAATGTCTTATCAATTTAGAATTGAATTGGTTAAATGTAAAAGTTCTATGATAACGCTTTCTTTGATCGCACTTCTTTGTAGAACACAATTCCATCTTCATGCTTTCCAGCCAACAATGATCTTTAGAATTTAAATGCAATATCAATCGTTATCTACTGCATTCCTGATCATTCTTCAGTTGTACTTGTTTCTTAATAATGTATATGTTTTCTAATTTATAACAACAAGTTTTCATCAATTTACAGTTGAATTTGTCATATGTAACTGTAAGTTCTATGCTAACAATCACGTATCGCGGACTTCTCGTTAGTGGAAAAAAATGACATACTACCTCTAAAATAAAAATGGTGAAAACGTGGCTCATACAGATGTAAAGGCCAATTACTTATTAATAGGATTATCTTAGATACTAGGAATGATAGTGAGCTGAAAGGTTTTCTGAATACGGTAAAATGTTTCAGCGATGGCATTGGAGTGGATTTCAGTTTGAATAAATATGCTAAAGTCACGATTTTACGATGATCACTGCAAAAAGCCTCCTCTATTAGATTAGACCCTGAGGTAAAAGATTTAGAGCAAGAAGAAGCTTATAAGTATATCGTTATACATGAGGGTGAAGGAATTCATCAAAAGAAATGAATTGAATAGTGCGAAAATAGTGCTGTGGAAGGTTGCTGCTGATATCAAGAACTGAAATTAATTCTAATAATATAATTATGACTATTAATGATAGCCTTGCATTCCCAGTGATTCAATATAGTTTCCAATATCTTAAACTGGATTCTAAATGACATCAGACTAATGGATTCTAAGACAAGAAAGTTTCTTTCTAAGCATAAGATTCTTCATCTAAAAGCTGATTATCAACTAATCTATACAAACCGCATAAAAAAGGTAGAATATGCCTTATTCAGCTAGAATTGCGATACAAAACGACTATTCGCTTCCTATCATACATGGAAACAACAAAGGTCTGGATGATACAATTAGACAAACAACATGAAAACAGAAAGAAAAATTATTCAATCATGAAAGACGGTTGTATACAAACGAGATTTAAATTTAGTAAATTCTGTAGAAAATCAAAACAGAACCCAAGAACTAACTGTTGCAGCAAAACATGAAAGCCAAAGATAAAGCTCTTGAACAGATAAAACAACGCTGGCATGGTAAACCACTGCATGGTCAATATCCAGAACGTGCTAATAAAGCTGATGTTGATAAAGTTAACACTTATCGATTGTCACGATCATCTGGATTAAAAGCTTAAACGGAAGGCCTTATTCTTGCAACGCAAGACCAGAGTCTTTTCACAAAGAACTTTCAGGCAAATATCGCACATAGTAATGTGGATCCAAAATGCAGGTTCTATGACAAATATTAAAAAAACATAGATCATCCATTCTCAGGGTATTTTGTACTTGTGCCAAATGAATAAAAAATGTCACAATAGAGTTGGGCAATATTTACACTGGACAATGTGCAAACACTTTTAGGAAAGGATGTAAACAAACCCTGATAAAACATCACCCAGCTCCGTTACAGAAATAGAAAGCATCACAATTCTATGGGATCACACCGTCTTTACAAACGGGAAGATTGAAGGAAAATACGACGGACAAAAACCGAAAAGAAAAACTTGTCTACTAATTCATATGGTTTGCCCAGCGAAATGTAACATAGCAACCAAGGGAATTAAAAAAAACCATCAAAGTATAAAGAACTGGAAATCGAAATAGAAAAAAATGTAGAAATTGAAAACAAGAATAATGCCAGTTATAGTAGGTGCGCTTCGAATGATAAAAACGGAGTCCAACAGCACATAAAAAAATCCCTGAAAATTTTAGATTAAGAGAAATACAAAAATTTGTCATGCTATGTACAGCCCACACAGTAAGAGGAACTTTGTCCATGTAAGCTAGTGACGTTATTGGAGTTAGAACAACAAGTCATGAAATGTAGCCATAGCAACACACCACTTTCTTACCTTAGGTTTTACCGCAGACTTGGTAGGTAGTATGACCATACCAGAAATCAAAATAATAATAATAATCGCAACATTTGATTGGATAGAAATAAAGATTAGTCTATCAAGTACATAATCAGGTAATATGTCAAATTAGTACGAAAAATGGCAAGGCAATAAAGTCACTAGAACGTAAGAGGTTACTGAGTGTTGCAGAATATGGTCAAAACTACTATTAAGGAGAGAGGACCATAAAAGAATAAGAATTAATAAGACAGAATATGACAATTGCCAGTGCAATTAAATTTTTGAAGATCAAAGTTGATTGGGAAGCCAAAAGCCAAAAGACTTCCACAAGCGAGAAGTGCGATAAAAGAAACTGTTCGTATTGAATTTACGGTTACATCTAGCAAATTTTACTGTAAACTACTGAGACTTTGCCGCCAGTCGAGAAATGCCCTTAAATTCGTTATGGCGATAGAAAAGTGACTGGAGCTAGGATTTCAGGTTAGGACCAATAAACTTGTAGATTCTCATTTGGATTTTATCAAAACATTCTAAATATATAGCAGGAGCTCAAAACCTGATGCGACAATAATATTCAAAGCATATACAAATGATAGACTTCTAAATATGTAAGATAGATTCTCATGTCAAAAATTTTCTAGCACGACATAGTGAACCAATTTTCTTAGCAGCAGACTTAGCAATTGATTCAATATACTAATTCTACTTCACGTCAGCTAAAAGCGTTAGTCTGTGAAGGCGCAATGAGTCACTCCCCTAAATATTCATAATTATATAAAAATGTTTAATGACAATAAATTAGATATTAGCATAAAAGAAACTCGCTAAATAACTCTAATTTAAAAAATGAAGAATCGATGTATGCCACGACATCTTTAAAAATGTATGATGAAGAATGAATAAGAATAGAAAAAACAATTATAATATAATAAACAATGAAAAACATAAGAATAAATTAAAAATAAATGCTATCCTAGAGTAAGACAGAAGACGAAAGTTTTTATTTATTAATATAAGTTCATTATTATTATTATTGTTGTTTAATGATATAAAAAAAACTTAGCTTGACTTAAAGTAAAAATACAATTAAAAACAGTTATATTAAAGTTTAAAAAGTATACGTTACAAATTAGGTATTAGAATTAAGAACACATCTCTTCTAAAATCAAAAACTTTGTTGTCTTTATTTTTATCTAATCGTATAAAAATAAACGTGAAATTATGAGAACGTAAGTTACAATTACTTATGTTAAATTTAAATTCGGCTTAGCTAATGCAATTGAAATATTGTAATAAAATGAATCAGTAAGTAGTAAATAACTATTTAATGCAGTTCATACTAATACGATAAATGAAAAATAGTGAGGATATTAAATAGATAGAATATATAATTTGGAATATCCAGCTAAACTATATGCATAAGTAATATAATACTACTAATAATAATCACTTTTCCTTTAAGGTTATCTTTAAATCCATTTTCCTTCACGGCGCGATAGAAGACACATCCATTTACTTCAGCTCCCGGCGTTCTTAATTTATCCATTGAAAACTCTGCAAGTGATTGCGTTTTGATCAATTATATATGCTCTCTTCTAGAGAATAAAACATTAATTTCTCGACGACTTTGAAAGTTAGAAGACCATACCTTGTTGTCTTGAACAAGAAACAATGCACGTGTCAAAAATAAATTTCACAGTTTCAGCACATCACGGATTAAAACTAAAAGAAAGTTAAAAAAAAACTCGATAAATCTCTTGATACTGTAAGAGAACTGAAAAAAAAAGTTAGAAAGATTAAGGTGATAATATTACTAATCGGAATTACAGCTCTGAGAGCTTTCCCAAACAGTATATCAGAGAGAGTGGAAAATTTGGAAAAGAATTGAAACCATCCAGACGACAGTAAGACAAAATAATTTAAAGTATATGATCGACTGTTGATCTCCCCAATTTCCTGTTTATTGTTGCTCTAAGCAACGTTTGATTCTTTACTATCCCTATTTGTCCCTGTTCTGCTATCCGTTCACTTAAAATCATTACTTAGGTTACTCACTGTTTAACTTTAACCCTATTTCTTCAATATGCTCGTTGGGTGTTAAAATTCCTCTTTCCTCATAAATGACCAAAAAAAAGGAAAAGAAAAAAAATAATGATTCTAACGATTGCAATAAATATATTGGTGCTGGTGGTAATCATAAAAATATTCACAAAAAAAAATATTATAGTAAGAAAAATAACTTAATGACAGAAATATTTTGATGGCAGTAAAGAAAATGATGCATTGTTTATTATTCTTGCTGTAACTTAGCAAAAGCAATGTATCGATGTCAACATTAAGAAAATATTTTAAATTGTAAAAGAGGGTTATAATTTTATGCTAGCTCTCTTAAACTTAAAATTACAATACATTCCCAATTATTTTTGTTTAAAATAAAATCAAATATTAAAACAATTGTCTGACTACAAGATTTAATTTTTTTAAAATGTAAATTGTTATTATATCACATTTACAAGTTTGATGCTCTTTTTTGTGTGGCTAGAATTAACATATTATATAAAAAAAAGAACATGTAATTAACATATTATATAAAAAAGAACATGTAATTAATATATTATATAAAAAAAGAACATGTAATATACTGAATCTTTCGATAAAAGTTAAATAAAATACTGATTTCTTTAAAGAAATCAATATCAACTTTTGTACTAATAAGTTTAAGAATTGCGAACAGTCTTCAAGGACAAGAAATACTTCTTCTTCTTCTTCTTCTATGTGCCCTGTCCCTGCAGGACGTAGGCGATCATGGATCTCCACGTCTCCCTATCCCTTGTGGCTCTTAGTATGTTTGCTCCTGTTGCTCCTGGCAACCCCCGTTCCGTCATCCACCTGATCAGACTCTGCAGATATGTTATCCGCTGCCTTCCTCTGTCTCTCCTTCCTTCTATCTGACCAGTCAGTATCAGGTTCTCCAGGTTCTCCAGGCTCTCCTTCCTCATTGCATGTCCCAGGGACTTCAGTTGTTTCTTCCTGATGCTCAGCCTCAATTTCCTTTTTGTTGCCATTCTTTCTAACACTTCGTCGTTGCTTGTATGCTCAGTCCACGATATCCGTAGCATCCTTCTGTAGAACCACATTTCGGCCGCTTCCAGTTTTTTCCTCATTTTCGATGATATTGTCCAGCATTCACAGCCGTACTGAAGAACTGACATCACGTAGCAGTCTAGCACTCTTTTCTTCGTTTCTATTGAGATCTTCCTGTGTGTTAGTATTTTGCTCATCTTCTGGAACGCGTCCTTTGCCATGCCAATTCGCCTTCGGATCTCCGTGTTGCACTTTCCATCTCCTGTTAGAACACTTCCTAGGTACTTAAATTCTTGGACTTGTTTGATTCTGTTATCCCCCACCTGTATTTGGCATTTTGGGTTGTATCTTTTGCTGATGACCATGTACTCAGTTTTCTTAAATTTTATTTGTAGTCCCTTCTTGTCACTCTCCACTGCTACTTTCTGTATGAGATCTTGCAGTTTCCTTTCCGTGTCCGCAATCAGTACTGTATCGTCCGCGTATCTTATGTTGTTCAGGTTGTGGCCTCCAATAATAAATCCTGGTGTGTCATCTAGGGTCCTCAAAATATTCTCGCTGTATAGGTTGAACAAATCCGGTGAAAAGACACATCCTTGTCTTACGCCTTTTTCTATCTTTGTGCATCTACTGAGGTCGTTACCTGTCCGTATGCAGGCCGTTTGCTGCCAGTAGAGATTCTTGATTATTCTTATATCTTTGCCGAAAATGTCGAGGTTGCCTATCATTTCCATCAATTCTTTGTGTCGTATTTTGTCGAATGCTTTCGCGTAATCAATGAAGCATAGGTACAAGTCTTTCTTCATTTGTAATGCCCTTTCAGAGAGCATCCTAATCATGAATATGGCGTTCCTTGTTCCAGTGTCTTTGACGAACCCGCACTGTTCCTGCCCTATCTCTGGCCTGATTCTGCTTCTCGCTCTATTCATCAGGATTCTGACAATCAGTTTTGTGATGTGACTCATTAAGCTGATAGTTCTGTGTAGTTTACACTCGTTTGCACCTGGTTTCTTCGGCAGTGCTATAAATATCGACTTGCATAGGTCGTCTGGTATTATTCCGCTGCTATAAATTTCGTTTATTATGTCGGTAATCTTTTCTATGCCATATTCTTCTAAGGCTGTCAGCAGCTCTATCACTATGCCATCTGGGCCAGGTGCTTTATTTCTGTTCATTTTGGCCATTGCAGCTTCCACTTCGGATTTTAGTATTTCCGGTCCATCCATCTCCTTGTGTATTCTCGGTTGTTCTCTCTCGTCGCCAAAGAGATCCTTTATGTATTCTTCCCATCGCTGGAGTATTTCCTCTTTCTCTACTATGATTGTCCCTTCCTTGGATTTTATGCATCCTGTTGAGGAACAGGTTTTTTGTCCTGTCAGTTCTCTTATCTCTTTATGCATTTCTGCTTTGTTGTTCCTGCTCAGTCTCTCTACTTCTGCACATTTGTTGTTGAGCCATTCCTCTTTGGTTTGTCTGCATTTGTTCCTTATCTCCCTGTGAAGTTTTTTGTACTCTGTTCCGTGTCTTGGCGTTATTTTTTGTCTCCTTTGCATCATGTGGAGGATCTCTTCGGTCATCCACTCATTTTTTCTTCTGCGTCTGATTTCCTTTGGGGCTATGTTGTTCGCTGAGGTCACCATTGCTTCTTTTAGTGACTCCACTTTTGAGTATCCTTTTCCAATTTGTTCTTCATATTTCTTTTTTACGTTGTTATTATATTCTTTCTGCAGGGTGAGATCATCCTCTAGTGTGTATATTGCAGTCTTGGTGTTATGCTGGGTTTCTTCAGTCTTCGGAGTTTCACTTTTAGTTTGCAGATGACTGGGACGTGGTCACTTCCGCAGTCAGCACCTGGGTACGTTTTGCATTGGACTACTGCGTTCCTGAATCTCTTGTTTATAGTTATATAATCTATTTGGTTCTTCGTGTCCCCTCCTGGGCTTCTCCATGTCCATAAACGTCGTGGGTGTTCTTGGAACCAGGTGTTAGAAATGACCTGGTCATTGGCTGAGCACCATTGGATCCATTTTTCTCCTCTTTCGTTGCGCTCTCCTAGACCGAAGTTGCCGTTCGTGTCTCCTTCTCTATCTTTACCTACCTTTGCATTTAAGTCCCCCATTATTATCCTGACTTCTTGACTTTTGCACTGAGCCTTAGCACTGTCCAGTATTGAATAGAATGATTCTATTTCGTCCTCTGAGCTTTGAGTTGTTGGCGCATAGACTACTATAATAGCTATATTGAGGGGCCTTCCCCGCAGTTTAACCAAGAGGACTCTCTCTGACAGTTGCCAGTATCCAAGTACACATCTCTTAACTTGTTTGTTTAGTATTAAAGCGACCCCTTTTTCGTGTTTTTTTCCTCCTGCATATATTATCCTGTGGGTGTCGCTACTGAAATCTCCGTTATTAGGCCATCTTGTTTCACATATTCCTAGGATGCTGATATTCAGTCTGTTCATCTCCTGTTTGACATTCTCTAGTTGTCCACAGTTCAGTGTCCTGACGTTCCATGTTCCTATAGTGAGTTTGCCTTTGATTCGCACAGTTGCAGGATAACGGTCCAGCGACACCTGTTGCTCATGTCGTTCTTTCCCGGGCGAGGGACAAATTTTGGAGTAAAATGTCCCCTTTACGCCGTTAAACCTACAAAGGGCGGAAGAACTCTCAAAGAGTCAACGGCCAGCTAACTAGAGGTGATGTCTCAATAAACCATCGTGGAGAAGGCAACGGGATACCACTCCACCATCTTCCCCCGCTCAATCATGGATATTCACAATAAATATATGAAAGCCAACAGCGTGAAGGGGGTTACTTCCCAAGGAAGCAACTCCTCGCTCGGTAAGGACCGGCATGGGCAACAGGTGCCACCTGACCGTCATCCGGCGACTGTTAGCACCAAGAAATACTACTAAGATTTATTATTGATGGGCAAAATCTTAACAACATAAGATACGCAGTGACAACGTTTTGATGTCAAAACCAAAGAATGACTTAGAGGAAATCCTAGACAAGTTGTCAAGAAAAGTGGAAAGAAAGGACTAACCATCAGTTGTAGGACAGCAAATGAGAGTTCAAGATGCTAGCTAAGAACTAAAGACGGCGGGAATGTGATACCGAAATCCGAAGGCGCAATAGAGTAGTGAAAGATACATTCCAAAAACTAAACAACGTATTAAGAAACAAAAATTTCGTTAGAAACAAAGAAAAGTGTGTTTAATTGATATGTAATATCAATTCTCCTACACGGCAGTAAACGTTAGACAATTTTCTTACAAAAGGAGAGACTCGAAGCAACAGAAATGTAGTTTTTCATGAGTATACTGAGAATATCATGTGCATAAGAGAAATGATGAAGTTTTAATCTAAATTAGAATAAACAGAACAATTGTACCTAGAATTAGAGACATTTGAAATTTCTGAGACCTACAATGGCAAAAGAGGACTTGAAAGATTTGACACTCACAGAACATATTGAAGACAAAAATGTAGAGGAGTGAGTAACCTAACTAGTTGGTAAATTTTGGTTTTAGGTTCCGAAGGCTTTTATTCCTTCAAAATTTTCCAAAATATCCTTATTTCCGTGCAAATGTATATGCTGAAGTCCAATCAACAATTGGAGATTGAAGAATCCTACCTTTTTTTATGTTAACGACCAGAAAAAATCGAACTTCTTCTCGCTCTTTTTGTCACCCACAACCATCTCATCTTCGGGACCTAAAACCAAAATTTAACAACTAGCTTATGTAAATGTGTTGTGGCGAAATTTTCGTTGCCAAGTTGTTGTGGCCTGTTTGGGGCCAGGAAGAAAGGCACAGAAACAAGAAGGTAGGTCTAAACAGTGTATTAGAATAACAGAACAGATATACAATAGTAATTGTTAGTAATCAGCAAATAGAAGTGTAAGTCCGAATGGTATAGTTACGCTGCGTCTTGACTGTCTCTAGACTGTCACACGACTGTCTCAGTTGCGTCCCCGGAAGTCACTCAGGTTATTATTTATTGACGGAGGAAGAGTCCATTCCTATAGATAGGGCACCATAACCAAATGGATGACAGAAAAGGGACTGGGAAGGATAGTAAAGAGACAAACATAGCTTAAAGCTACAAAGGGTAGAAAGGTGTGGAGAGCCATGGTCATCTACGTTCCGAAGGGAAAAGGCACATAAAAAAAGGTGAAAAAAGAAACTTCTTTCATCTTAAAACACTTTCCCTAGATAATTTATACAGTATTGTAAAAATCGCAATTTTTATAAATATCGCTTCAAGTGATGTTTTGTGCACAGATTACAAGGGTGGAATATAGAATGTTAGCCTACTACGCCATGGATCGTATGCTAACTACAGATGTAAATATTTCTAGTTGAAACAATTCGCACTATAGCGCAGTACTACAGTAGGTATATTCACTCATTTTCTATATCTAAATTTTAAACTGAATTTTTAAAAATAAAAAAAAAGTTTTCTTGAAATGTTTATTTTAGTTTTAATTGAAAGTTAAATAATTAAATTTACTATTTCCAATAAGCAAAATACTCTGGGGCATTTCAATTTGTTTTTTTAATCTTTGAATTTTTCGGCCATTTTTAAGCGATCGATACATTTGTAAACAAAAATTATCGGTTTTAAAAATCTTGCAAAAATAAAATATACATCTGTGACACATGATTTGAGGAAAATTAGCAAATTTAATGTTAAATTAATCTGATTTACACAAATATTACTTATTTATAGCATAAAATTTAAAATAAAACTATTTTTTAAAGACAGATGCTCAACTTTCTGACCTTTCTACGGTATGTGTTGACAGATTCCATAGATGAAAGAGAAGATAAGATGGCGATCACAAGTGACATAATTGTACAAATTGTGTCCGGTAAAGGGAAGAAACCCTGAAATACATGACCCTTTAATTTACATATAGAAATTACCATGAAAAAAAATTTAAATACAAAAAAGATTTAAATTATTTCAAAAATAGAAAGGCACGACGATTTGTATGAAACTTTTAAATTTTGATTAGTAAGTATAATCTTCGCTTAATAAGTTTTTAAACTAACCCAGCAAATCTTTGAAATATTTTTAAATTATTTTAGAAGCTTTATAAATTATTATAATTAAAAAAAAAAACAATTCTTTCAAAATTTCATTATTAATAAAAAATTTCTTCAGACTATAATGCCCTTAATTTATATTATTTATTCAAGCAATTAAAAGCTTATCAAATTAAATAATGTCATAGTTACATTGAACTTTTTATTTTATTATTTGGAGCAGATTTTCAGAAATAAAGGCAAAATTTTAAAAAAATAATAGATGATTTACATTCCGTAATGAGTCCTGCGTTTAACTAATAAAATCAATTATCGCAACAAAATTTAGTTTCTTAACTTTTCATGAATTTACATGGAGGTGGGGGTAACAGATGTAAAAAATATATTTTTACCAAGATTTAAAAAAAACAATAATTTCAAAAATAATTTAATTCATTTGCGAATTATTTGGTTATTGCAAGAATTTCCAAATTAATATGTTTGTCACCGGAAAAAAAACTGTGTTATGTAATATTACATTTTCCATTGTATACTCTCGTAAGGATTTGGTTACCCGCTAACTAAAATCTAAACAAGATTTTTTACCAAAATTTGGAACGTGTTAGAGAGATTACAACATTTTAAAAAATAATTAATCTTTTCTCTTAATAATATTATAAACATTTTGATGGAAAAAGTTCGTTTTTATTAAGTTTGAAGCCTTTTTTATTCATATTATGCTGTTTTTTTTTTCAGCGATTTAGTGGTACAGTTATAAATTTAATAAAACTGCTCTTACTTCTTGATTTCCCATTAAAATGCAAGATTCAGGCGATTGATTTAACATTAAAATATAATATTCAAGAGATGATTAAACAATTTACAAATGTTCCACTGGGTAACACACAAGTAACAAGTAACGTAAACAAATCTTTCGTTTTTGATTAGTAGAACTATGGGTGTGTTGACACTAACCATTATTTACCATAGTAGTGTTAAATAACAACACTTAGGATAACATATAATCTATATTTCTAATTCAAATTCATTATCACTGTGATGTTAAATAGCAACAAAATTTAGTATAACATGCAAACTTTTTTTTTTCCAGTAACATACATTTCGATCTATGTCGTTTACTTAATTCTCGGTGAATTACTCTCGTCCATTCAATTGTGTCCGAGGTTGTTTTTTTTATTTTCTATTTATTTATTTTTTTTTAATATTTACAGATTTACTTTTTTCCAATTTTAAAATCGACATATAAATAAGAACATGAAGTAAACAAATTATACAAAACATTTAAGCCAATGAATTTTGACAGCTCCTCCAAATATCTGTAATTTGGGTTCTGTGCTGCGGGCATATAATTAATTTTTTCCCATATTCCTTTATTCGTGTTACACAGCGAGCGTTCGCTAATGTCTATTTCCTAAAGGGACTCGCCGCAGGATAGACAACTTTGAAGGTAAAAAAAAAAACAGTTTTCAATCTTTCCTTGTTTTATGCCAAGCTACTTAATTTTACTGCGCCCAGAATTCTCTTGCCTGAAGTTTACCATCCAACTTTGGCTGATAAATATATTACAAAGACATAAAAGTCAGGCTGTAAGTGATTAAATTGAAGATCCTTTTCTTAAGGCGGCCTAATAAAATTAATTGCTAGCCGGCTCACTCCTTAGTTAATCAGTAATTAGCAATTAGCAAATAATATTAATTAGAGTACAAGACTCTTGATCTTTCTCTTGTTTCGCTTCTTTTGAGTGACGTATCGATTTGCTTCTTGTGAACAAAAAGAAATAGAAATGTTTGGTTGCGAAAATAATGTTCGGCCAATTAGTTGCCTAGAGATACTGCTCTTTGGTGAAGTGGTGGCTAATTCAGTTCTTTTTTTTTTTTTAATAATAGTAGAAGAAGGATCGACCATTCAAATAGTTGCTAGGTTGTTTTTTGTTTTTGTTTTTTAAGAGGAAATAGAAACGTTCAAAGAAAAAAGAAATAAAACTGACCAAAAAAAACAGCTTTTGGTTAATTTCTTATTATATATCCTAAAAATTCTTCTTCATTATGAAAAAGAGTAGAACAAGACTTTTTCTATTTAATGCTGTTTTTACTCACCAAGATATTTTTTGTTTTTGTTTTTTTGTAAGAATATACTTTGCTTTCTTTTGTTTTTCAAAAGTTTCTTCATTGTACAAAGACATGTTTTCTCAAATACTGTCGGTGTACATTCTTTAGACATGAAAAAAAAAATGAAAATTCTATTTTTAAAAAAAATTCTAAAGTTTGAGGAAAGGGAAAGGAGATTTAAAATTTGAAAATGTGAAATAGTACGAAAACGAGTTAGAAGGGATAGGATAATCATATTAAACTTCTATTCATTTTGATATTATTGAAGCGTAAACTCGGTAACTGTCACCAGGGCGTGAATGGGTTACTCAATAAGCAATATGCGTGCGTGCATGCGTGCGTATTGCACTCGAAACCTGAAGGCCGAAAGGTGAGAGTTAACTTGCAGACGATTTTCTGTGTATTTTTTAAATTTTAATTAAATTTTAGATAGATAGATAGATAGATAGATTGATTGATTGATTGATTGATTGATTGATTGATTGATTTTGATATTTCACTGCAATCCTCAGACCAATTGTCACCACGTCCCCACTAAGTCATTAATTCATGTCTACATTGCCTATACATATACAAACTCTATCTACATTACTAAGCAATCTTCCTATATATATATATATATATATATATATATATATATATATATATATATATATAATTCGAAGAATGAGCTGGAAAGCTCATTTCTTTCTTCATAATGGTTTTAAAAGTAAAAAAGAACAGCCCTATTTATTGAAAACTTATTTAAGTTTTAAAATGATTCATTTGATGTAGTCAATAATATTACTTTTTCATAAAAGAAAAAATTATTTCCAGCGACATCTTAAAAAGGTAGTAAAAGAAATTAACAAATCAGATAAAGTGTTATAAACAATCGAATAAACAGCATTTTTATAAGTTAACAACAGAGGAATATTATACTTTAGTAAATAAAAATTTAACAAAAAACTATAAAAAGGTAAATAATAAGATAGAAATTTGGCTGAAAATATAAATACTTCTAGTAAAAATAAATTGATAATCTAAAACTAAGGGATACAGTAGCAAAACTCAACACAAAAGAGTGTTATATAACCATCAAGGAGCATAAACAAAATTTTAATACAATTCCTAACACTAGTATCATAAATCTTACAAGAGCTGAGACTGAAAGAATAAGTAAACATATAACCGAAAAGGGTAAATAAACAAATTAAGGAGTACCTTGGATTAAAGCTATGGATCGATACAACCAATGTAACAAATTGATTCTGTAATATAAAGGAAAAACCAATTGTTCCCTAATCCCATTTGATATTGAGGAATATTACCCATCAATATCAAGTCAACTATTTATAACTACATTAAATTTTGCAACTTTTCACTCGGATCTATCGGCTGAGGAAGGTAACATCATTATGAATGCAAAAGAATCATAATAAAGTATAGTGAATAAAGATAAATCAAGGGAAAACTTTGATATTACAATGGGATCGATGGACTCTGCCGAATCTCTAATCTTGTCGAATTATTTATTCTATATAATCTTAAGCCCATAATGATATAAACACAGAAGATATTGGATTATATAGGAATTATGGTTTTATAGGAATTATGGTTTTATGGTTGTAAGGAATTTTACAATTTTTTTAATTGATAAAATTAGAAAGTTAATATATAGAGAGTTTAAAACCCTAAATTTAAAAGTTACTATTAATACAAATATAAAAAAAGTAAATTTCCTCGATGTGACATTAGATTTAGTAAATAATATATGCCAACAATATGAAAACAAATACAAATCCTTTATATATCTACTAAAAATCTAACCATTCTCTGTCTATTGTAAAGCATGTACACTCATCCATAGAATACTGAATTATTAGAAATTCCGCAAATGAAGATGTATTTAACAAATACAATAATTTTTATAATAATGCTTTAAAAATATTGGATACAAATGGACTAATATTAAATATGTAAAAGAGAATATCTATGCCCGAAGAAAAAATAGAAGTAGAAAAATTATTTGGTACTCACCCACTTTTAACCAAATGGTTAGCAGTAAATTAAGCCAAAAATTTCTCGCTTTGACTGAAAATCATTTTCCGAACAATAATCCATTAAACAAGATTTTCAATAAAAATACTCTAAAATTAAGTTATAGTTGTACTGATGATCTAAAAAAAAAATAAAACATAATAATAATATTTTAAATAAAAATGTAAACCTAGGTAAAAATAAGAATAATTTCAAAACTGAAACCAATAATTTAGACAATAAATTATGTAACTGTAGAAACCCTATAGAATGTCTATTAGAAAATAAATGCCTTACAGAACCTATTGTTTATCAATTTACTGTTTCTTCTACTGAAAACCCTGACAATAAAAACTGATGTTCGAAGTACTAAAAACTCGCTTAAACGAGAATTTTATCAGCATATTTCTTCCTTGAATAAAATAAGCACCGTAATCAAACATCCATATCCAAATATTTTAGGTACTTGAAGGAAACCAATAAAACTCCAACAATAAAATGGAAAATTTAAAAAAATAGAGAATATGTAAGTTTTGAAATAACTCTTTGTGTTTATACGAAAAATCATACTTTATTAAATTTCTTAAAAAAGAAGCTATTAAATAAGCGTAATGAAATTATTATCGTATGTAAACATTGCAAAATGTCCACCTTAGGATATAGTAATAATTCTTCATATAAGCATATTGATTAACTTATATATATATATATATATATATATATATATATATATATATATATATATATTACCTTTTTTTTTTTTTTTTTTGCATTATGATATAAATAATAGTAATTTAATGAATTTCAAGATTGATATAAGTTAAAAATATATGTTGAATTGATAAAGAAATGTACCCTGAACCGAAAAGAAAATATAAAAATATTTTAATCATACCAAATGTCTCTTTAAGACTGGTCTAAAATATTTTTTCTGTTTTTTTAAGAGCAGGGATAACGTATAAATTTCTTCGTAACTAAAATGTATACATTTTGCCGGAAGTAAGTAGTCTAGCCTTAAAAATGATAGTTTTCCTTAGACATGTATGAATACCCCACATCCTCTAACATCTAACCTATATTTTAAATTTTTAAAGTCGACCTTCAGTCTGTTTAGTTGAATTTAACACACCAATATGATCTAAATTTTCTGTCTTCCCCTTCCATATTAACGCTTTTATCAGCAAACGTAATGTTTTCTAAATTCAAAAGTAAATTCATTTTCACCAAAGTTATCGAATATTTCCTGATGACGAGATAACATCTTCAAATCTTGAAACATAGAAATTTCCGTGTTGAAATGTAAATTAATTTTAATTAAAAACAAATCTAATTATATATATATATATATATATATATATATATATATATATATATATATATATTCAGAAATTTTTAATGGATATCCATATTTGAGTAGATGCTCTGTTTATTTATCAAACAATATTTATTTTCGTGAAGCAGCCTGAATATTCGAGAAATCCTATTAGAAAAATATGCGATCTCTGGTATGCGCATATTTTTCGAATAATACTTTTCGAATATTCAGGCCGATAGACGAAAATAAATACTGTTTAATAAATTAGAGAAGCGTCTACTCAAATACGAGTATCCTCTAAAAATAACATTTAAGTAATAAAAATATATTTAAAAACGCACGTACACACACACACACACACACACACACACACACACACACACACCTATATATGTATAATCATTGCAAAAGGTTCGTCCCCAATTAAAAAATTAAAACATGTACGAATTTTCATGAAGTTACTTTCCAATTTAATCCAATGGCGTATGCTGAGTTAGGCTCTTTTCATTTTTTTTAATTTTGCAGAAAAATATGACCTTGCGCATAACACATAAAATATTTTTATCACACACACACACACACACACACACACACACACACACACACACACACACACACAAATGTGGTATCTTCAGGCAGATGTCTGCATTTACTTAATCTACCTGAAGATACCACACATTTGAAACCCGGGTAGCTTGGTGTGACAGTTTATTTGATAAGTATATTTTGCTCTACTTTCTTTTTGTAGAATTTTATATTCAGAACTTTTTATTGTTTGGAAGCGGATGTTTTTTGCCTTTCTCTACTGACTCTGTAAATAGATAATACTATTTACATCGAGCACTCCACCTGGATCATTTTTAATATTGATAAAATTAATATTAATAGGAACTGTTTTGGGGAACTTTACCTATATATACTTTCTTATTGGATTTAAAATGCATGTTGCTCCTAACCCAGGTAGTTGAACTCTCTCGGTTTTGATCCCGGATAAAATTTCGAAAACCCAAAATTCAAAATGGAGAGATTCATCCCGGAATATTCCTTGAAGAATATACCATTCCCAAACCTTCAATCTTTTGTCATCTCCCTCACAGATAAAATCGAAAAATTTTTGAGGATACTCCGATGGAAAAGTTACTTCTGTCTTCAATCTACCGAATTTTCAAATTATCATACGGAGTGTTATAACCTCAAGACCCAACGGACACAAACGTAATCTAAAAGTTTTCTTCTAATATCTAGTCATGAATCTCTATCTATGCTCCATTTTTTTATGTCTGGACGACAAATTGTAAATATTTTTCTTTCTTAATCCCCCTCTCCCCCTTTTTTTTAACTTCCTGTGTATGGATATGTTTTTGGGCTCCTTCCGGTATGTAAATTTTTGTACCATATTTGAATTAATAAATTTTTGTTTTTGATCGTTGCAGATGAGGAGAGGATTTTCTCGCTGAAATAGCTATTCAACGGAATGTAAATTTCGGAATTTATTGATATAATACACACACACACACACACACATATATATGTGTGTGTGTGTGTGTGTGTGTGTGTGTGTGTGTGTGTGTAAGAGAAAGAGAGTGAGCGTGAAAAAGAAAGAAAAAAGGAAGATAGAGAAACAAAAAGTAAAAAAAGTTGCTTTTAGCAAAAACTATAGTCTGTTTATAATTCAGTTAGTTAAGTGATACGCTTGAATGATCATGTCGCTTTCGATCCCTGATTGATTAAGAAGATTTATCTCGCAGTCGGTTGCCAAACAAGACTATAACAACCCACTCCGCCCTGCTATATATATATATATATAGCTGGAGGAAGATGAAGAGCATTCATATCTTACCCAAAGATATTTGCGTGTAAGGGAATATAATGAATTCAACTGGATTTCGAACTCGGCCCTCCCGAATTCCCATTCCGAGCCGATATCCATTACACCACAATTACTCGTCTTAAACGTCAGCATTCAAAATCTTGATTTTTGCACATGCGTACTGCCTACTATTTTGTAAGTTATGATAGATAGATAGATAGATAGATAGATAGATAGATAGATAGATAGATAGATAGATAGATAGATAATTGAATTGTATTCATAGATAGCCTGATGGGTTAATAAAATGTGAACATTCCGTGAACTAATCACGATCTGAATTAGGACTTGTCGAAAAAGGATTAAACATCAATACTTCATTTTTTTTTTCAACAAAAGTAAAAAAAATATAGATTATATCACTTCAATTATTTGGTGATACTGATAGGTTCTAGGCCCAACTCTGTTCCTAAAATCTGACCAAACATTTTACCTTTTTCTTCACAAACTATTGTTAATCAGACAGAGAATCATTTCAGCACGCCTGTGTTATATAATCCTTTAATTTACTCACGTTTTTATTGGTACAAACTGACCTTTGTTTTCATTCATAAAAAGATCTAATCTTCATTAGATCACCAATAAACCGGTCATGCACATTTAGTTAATACCAGTAATCCTCTGTTTTATAATAATGGTGACGTTAAAAAAAGCTGAATAAAACGCTCAACTCTTTTAGCTGGGATCTATGTCTCCTCGACGAAAAAAGAATGATATTTATGCAGCTAATTAGAAGGATCGGATTATATCGGCTGAACCTAAAACCGAATGAACGTTGTTCTAAACTCGTTTTTATTGTATTTATAGATTTGTTTATGAAATCCGTGAGTCAGTGTACAATTAGATCAGAGGTAAATAATCATATAACTACGTATGTACTGGGTGAGATGGATAAGTGTCGTCTAAATTACGCAAAAATAAAAATAACACAGACATCTCATTTTGACAGATATATTTACCAAAATTACGCAAAAATGTCTTGAAATAATAAAGAGTAAATTTATTCAATAAAATCGCTATTGACTTAAACAGCGGCCTCCAAACGACTTCCCCTACAATTCTGGGTGGTCTCCTTTTTATGTTGCTGAATGCTACCATGATCCTTGCTTTCAGCTCTTCTTTAGTGTTACAATGAGTTTTGTTGGTCTCTCACTCAACTTTTAGGTGTTAGATTGCCCGATGTAATGAGTGATGTCTGACAGCCATGACTGGGTTCTCCAGCTTGTGTGGTAGGGTGTAAAGTTCTGTTGCCAGATATACGGTCCTCTACCAGTTGCCTACTTTACCCAGGGTAGCACTACTTCTTCAAAGCATTTGATGTTGGCTTTCATGTTGAGTCTGAGGCCCTAACTAACAAAATCAGAAAATAACTCACAGTGAGTTTTTCGAGCTGTAGTATTTTTGTAATCACCATTAGACTCATCCAACTCTTTCCAAATTCTCTGTGTTGTCCTCAGATTAACACCTAAACACTTCGAAATGTTCGTATTGGAGCTTCCTGCATGAATGCTAAGCACTGCAAGATACCGTTTTCAAATTTCTGGCGGAATGAATAGCATCTTGTGCTCGTTCTTTTTTTTTTTTTTTTACAGAAGATGCCCAAGTGACACTACCATAATGTGCAGTCGACAAAATTAAAAGCAAACAATGCGCATGCACATAATTAAAAATATAAATTGTCGATATTTTACCAATCGGACACTCTATATGTGTGTGTGTGTGTGTGTGTGTGTGTGTGTGTGTGTGTGTGTGTGTGTGTGTGTGTGTGTGTGTTTAACTATATGCATCTGTATATACGGGGTATCCTAAAAAACGGGAACTTTTTAAAAATCCAATAAAACCAAGAGTGATGGAAAAAAAATATTTTATTCAAAGTAATTAAAATCTTAAAACATGCCATTTAAGAAACAATGATGAGATTTTCATTTTTTTTTTAATTACGTCCTGTAGATGGTGTTCTCCTATACGAATGCATTCTTGAAATCTGCTGCTGAGATTCCTGATTGACCGCTGCAATATCTCAGCTGTAATAGTGTGAATTTTATCCTGAATTATCTGTTTTAACTCATCAATAGGTCTTGGTTGACTCGTGTACACTTTACTCTTGAGATAGCCTCACAAGAAAAAATCACAAACGGACAAATCTGGCCATCTAGGTGGCCATGGAATATTAACGAATCTTGAGATCACACGGTTACCGAACAATTCTGGCACAGCCTCCAATGATTGCCATGCAGTGTGTAATGTCGGTCGTTCCATCCTGTTAAAACCAGATTTCTTGAACGTATAAAAATTCAATTCAGGTGTGACGAAGGATAGTAACATCTCCACGTAATGATTCGCAGTGACAGTGAATGAGATTCTCTGTTCATTTTCAAAAAAATAAGGTCCTATGATCCATGTAATGAAACAGCACACCATACTGTCACTTTACTTGCGTGTAAAGGGCGCTCATGAACTTCATTAGGATTTGTGTTTGCCCAGTAACGGTAGTTCTGCTTATTCACGTAACCTGTAAGATGAAAATGGGCCTCATCTGACATCCATAACTTGCTTAGAAATTCCTCGCCATTGTTTATGTTTGTTATCATTTGTTGACAGAATTCTAATCGCAGCTGGTAATCGTTTCCCTTCAGTTGTTGCACTATCTGCAGCTTGTATGGATGAAATTTCAAACCTAAAGTAAGAATTCTACGAACACTCTCCCGGGACAATTCAACCGCAGCTGTTTGCTTACGAATTGAACGCCGCGAGCTCTGTAAGACAGATTCGCGTACAACATCAATGTTCTGTGGAGTACGGGCACTTCTTGGCGGTCCTATGGGTTTCTTGTTTAGGGCAGATCCAGTCTCTTCAAAGTTATTAATCCAACATTTTATTGCGTGTTTTGATAGAACAGCACCATTACGTCCTAAGTTGTAAAAACGTCGGAACTCCCTCTGCGCAGCCACGACCTCCGATATATTACCAAAGCCTGTTCTATGATTAAAGTTTACTTGCTTACGTCACACTTAGTAGAGTTCTGTTTTATTTACTACACGGCGTCCATGAGCGTTGCCTTATTTTCAGAACCAAACATGCCTTCCCCTTGTGTGGTACCAAATTGCAAAGGAAATTATAAAAATGGACCGAAAGTTTATTGTTTTTCGTTTCCAAAAAATAAACATTTATTTGATAAATGGAAACATGCCATTAAAAGGGAGAATTTTATCCCAAATCCATTTTGCAAAGTGAGTAGTTAAAATTTTAATCACCAACAGGCGCTAAAATCAAAATTTGCTAAAACATTTTGCCGTAGCACAAGAAAGAAAGCACTTTGTTTATATCTTTTAAATTAATACAATAAAATAAGATACTATTTTTATTTCTTTGAATAAAATTGAAATAAAAATTCTCTTAAAAAATATCTGAATTAAAAAAAATAAAATTTAAATATGGCTATTCGTTCGTAAGTTTTTTTTTCGAAATGTTTTAAAACTTAAACTGAAGCCGAAAAAGTTGTTAAACATTATATTTTCTAAAAATATTTGAATTCATTTTTTATTGATATTTTATTTAAGAAAATAGTGTTTTCTTTTCAATGAAATGCTTAAAAAATTCTTAGAAAACGAAAGTAAAAACTTAATTAACTTTTCTATACTTGCAACTTTATGAATCATTTTTGAACATAAAAAAATATTCCTGAATTAATGTTTTTATTCTTTTTCTTGTATTAACAAAAACTAAAAAATTTATTTTTTAGTCAATTTTAAAAGAATTTGTTTTATTTTTAAGGTTTTTTTTATTTGAAAACTCTGTGAAATTATTTTTTACAAAAGTAAAGTCACTATTACCGAAAATTTAAACTTCAAAATGATGATTTAAACTTTAAACCTATTATTTCTGATTAAGTATTGAATTTACTTGAAACATAAAGGCCTAAATCACACCAAACTTGAATTTTAAAACCTAATTTTTAAAATATTTAGCACAAAATGAACACCCTCAAAAAATATCTTCCAAACATTTTTCCTATTTTTGATAATTTGAAAGTTAATTATTGATATTATTCCATAGAAAAAAATTGGAAATAAAAAATTGGAAATAAAAAATTAGAATTTTAACTTAGGAATAATTCTTTTATGGTTGGTTTAGGTTTTTTAATCCTTAAAAAATTAATTAGTAAGTAAGCATTAACCAAAAAAGAGTTTTGCAAAAAAATGAATTTTTTTATAAATAGTTTAGCATCATAAATGAAATAGAAACATTTTTTTCATTTTTTACTATCCAAATATTTTAAAAATGTAATTGAATTACCAAATATCCTAGAATTTTTTAAGTGTATCTTTTTTGAAAGGTAAAAATATCTTTTTATTTCATAAAATGGTGATCAAGAATAAATTAATCTCTATCCGTCAATTATTTGAATGCTTAAAAAAAAACTAAGCATGTTGTCTGTTTTAAAACTTAGCCTGCCTTTTAATAATCAAAGTATTTATTTGAAGAATTTACAAGAGGTGAATTGGAATGAAATGACAGAGGAACAAAATTTAGATGTTTATGAATTTAACATAGATGTAACTGATAATGATGTTCATCTGTGCAAAGAAGTCCTGCCTATTATAATATATTTAGCAGGTTATTGCTGCTATGCCGTTCTTAAAAAATGAAATGTTATAGTTGTAAAAGTTTAGTATCAGGAAAAGATGATATGCTACCTGATATAAACAGTTATTTTCAAGGAATTAATAGAGGTTCTCTGTTATATCCCAATTACGTTAACAACAAATTTAGTACTATAAAATTATATTGTTATTAATAAACTTGTAAAGAATCCTCCTTTTTTTCATTCAATGAATCAAAGAAAATTGTCTATGTACATAACATTGGATGTTTTGGCTAATGATGAACTTCTTTTTCATGTTGACTCATGTGGTGAAAGTCACAGCATTGAAAAAATAGAAAAAATGATTGTCTCGAGCTCTTCTAATGCATTATTAAATAATTTTTGTAGCAAGGAAAATGATAATATTACTTTTAAGAAGTTAAGTAAAAAAAGAAAACTTCAAACATTCAACTGAATTTTGAGACATAAAAAGACTTTTATAAGTTTGATTTTTAACAACTGTAACTTAAACTTATTTAATTTGAATTAATTTACTTGAATTTAAATTGTTGCATTTTTTAATATTTTTAATTAATAGTTTTTGCTTATTTATTGTTGCTTCTTGTTTGTTCCGAAATTCTAATGGTTGCTTGATTGCTATATTTGAGTGATTCTGATTTAAAAATTCTTGCAATTAAAACAAAAGTGATTGTGATTTTTCATAATTAAATTAAAAATATGAAAATTTAAGCAGTGTTTGTTAACTTGTTTTTAGAATTTAGACGAATAGACGAAAACTTTTGTCTTTAAAACTGTGTTAATTTACAAACACGACCGACAGTCAGTAGTCAACAATGATGTTTATATTTTCTTATTAATTATTGTTTTTCTTAATTTTAATTAAAATTAATAAAACCAATATAAATCAAAACATGTGTCTTTCTTTTTTTCTTGTTACATTTTAAAAAGTTTTAAAATCTTTATTAAAAAACAACTTTGTGATTATCAACGTTGTCATGAAGCAAAAGACAGCTGCTACGCTGATTCATGGCTCTACTCCTGTGACGTCACATTTCATTGCTCAAACCTTGATCATATATAGCGGAGGTCGTGGCGCAGCTGTCAAACTATCTCCGTTTTTATAAAACATTTTATGACTAACGCACGCTGTTGCCCGTTCCACTGATCCATGGTTACTGAAATGGCAGAGTGTTTACTTCGTGAGGCCACTGTTTCGCAGTGCTGCCACTTGCTCATGTCTGCCAATACACACTTCAAAAATTCCCTTTTTTATCACCCTATATATATATATATATATATATATATATATATATATATATATATAGTGTATCGAAGCAGCAGATAATTTTCTAAACATATACTGTTAAATATAAGAGACAGTGAATGACTATTATGTTTAATCGTGAGCCGTTCTAAACATCGTATTTAGGCTTTAATTTCAGTTGAAAATAAAGACAAAAATTCTCCAACATTTGGATAATTTTTTATTAAGTTGGTTCTAAGCTTTCGGCTCAAATGAGCCATCTTCAGAGAGGTTACAAGGACGTTAACATAAAAACATCCACCATCATTTCGAGCTTTCACACGGTGTGGCGTCATAGAAATGCATTCCAAATTTACGAATTGCGCTTGCTATTTTTGGTAACTGTTATCGTTGCCTAGCAAAGTTTTATGTCAACACAAGATAAAATTGTCGCTGATGGTGAATGTTTTTATGTTAACTTCCTTTACACAAGGTAAAATTAAAAAAACACGAGATAAGATTTAAAAAAAACAAATATCTTACTCTAGTTCACCCCTGAATGTGCTGCAGCCACAGCTCACTGTAACCACTATTACAATATCTATCACAGGGAACAGTGTAATAGAACCCTTACTGCATTCAATCATTGTGAAATAGTTCTAGGAAATGCAAACTGCAGCTATGCACAAGCAATTCAATCCAAGGTCTAAGGCAAACAACTTTAATTCCAGGGGTTCTAGAATATCTCTAACCAAATCCTCAATAAAGACAAAGCGTCAGTGCTTACTAACATAAATGGACATCCTCGTCAGATGAGGTGAAGCCCTTCATTTCAATCATTCCTGTAACTGCCCTAGACTCTTACAAAGCACAAACAGTAATATTTCTGTCACAGCCCGGGAAGTCTCAAGACTTATCAAATACCTTGACCCTAAGAAAGCTACCGATTCAAATAACATATCAGTCATTTTCCTGAAGAATATTAACCCTGTGTTATTGTCAGTCTTAGTAAAACTGTTTAACCGCAGTCTAAAAAAGTAATCTTTGCTGAGTCTGTGTATGTTTGTTTTCAAGAATGTGGGTTAGCGTTCACCCCTTCTCAGTGCTAACACATCAGCCTCCTTAGTATCATCAGCAAACTCTTTGAGGTTATAATCAACAAAAATGCTGTCCTCAAAACGGACAACCTCTTTAGTGACAAATGATAAGGATTTTCATTGGTTCAGTCCACTGTTAATATCTTAACTGGCATACTCATAGAATCAGTGATGTATTAGACAAGAAATACATCACGAGAAAGATCGCATTAGTCATATCGAAAACATTTGACAAGATGTGGCATAGAGGGTTACTACACAACCTCTCCACCGATTGAATCACTGAAAGAGTCTTTTAAGTTAGTAAATCCTTTCTAACAAATAGGCTCCTGAAGGTAGTTATTAATGATCAGTCCTCCAAAGCCCATGAAATCAATGCAGGCGTCCTTCAAGTTTCACTTCTCAGTTTAAATTTCTTTCTGCTTCATATTAATGATCTGCCCAAGAATATACTCCGATCCTTTATGAATATCTATGCTGACGATTCAACAGTATATGTATGCACCTCTAAAATTCTAGATGACCAGAGATTAGCAGCTGATCTCTCCTTTGACCTATCTCTAACAACTCAATGCAGGAAAATTGAATGGTCACATTGGATACCTCAAAACCAACTGGTAACAAGCAAAATGTGTGAAACAACAAAGTGCAAAGTAACCGTAGAATTTAAACAAGAGACTCTAATTTTCTTATGTTTCGCGTCTTCTAAATCCTAGTCAAGGTAGAACAACCTACCTACGTTATTTCCGAGTAAAAAACAAGTTTATCTTTTGAGAATTTTACTGATTTTCAGAAAATGGTGTTGTTATATTTTAAAGATGTTATTTTTTAACAATTTGACGAGTATGTCAGTTATACATGAGTTTACTTTCCCAGCTTACTGCTAACATATAAATCATTTATACAGGCTCCTTAATACGTTCATATCTGACAATAACCTCAGATTAAAGATAAGTTTATCAATGTTCGCGTCTGCTGAAGTTGATTTATAATTATAAATCATTGGATGTTTTCTATTTCCAATGTTGTTTGCGAAATTAATTTGATATATATCTTCTTCTTTATGTACTGTATCCCCTTAGAAAATAAGCGATTATAGCTCTCCACAAATTCCTGTCCTTTGTAGCTCATAATAAATTTTGTCTTTTTGTTATTTCTTCTATTTCACCATCCATTTAATTAAGTTCATTATACAACGTTTTCTCTGTCCCCCCCTTGCCCTTAATCTGTCTTTTGAGTTTTTCAAAGCCCTCCTTCCTCATTATGTACCCAAGAAATTTCAATTGTGTCTTCCTGATGCTAATTATAAGTTTTCTTTTTTGTTTATATTTTCTCTAAAGTTTCATCGTTGCTCACAACTGAATTTTAAAATGAAATAAAATCATTCATACTTATTTTTGAGTTGAATATGTGGATCGAAATCCGACAAGATGAATAGAATAAGTAAAGAAAATGTAAGAAAAATGCCTTTAATCTAACATGTTTCACATTAACAAGCTTCTTCAGAGATTTTTGTTAAAGAGGAATGATTTAAAAAAAACTTTTAAAAATTAGAAATAAAATGTCATGATATTTCTAATTTTATCGAGTAACCTGAGTGTTTGTTATGTATAATGCTAATGGTGTCTAGGAATGGTGTAATTACTTTAGTGATACTCTAGCTAATTTATAAATCGTTCTATCGCTTGACAAGTGTATAAAATATTCGCTACAATTCTTAACGAAAATGTATTTCGTTCTTGTCATTCACACATACTAACGTTACCGACATATACACACATTTTACAGATGTCTTTAGTTTAAATACCTTTGGTACGCATTATTTTCGCTTACATATACTTAAATTAATAATAGACATCTAGTGTTTCTATTACACGTGGTACACAGACTTAAACAGACATAAGTTTTTCTTCTACATTTAAAATATTCATCCATTGCTTTATTACATATGTCTGACCAATGAAATCATGCTTCAACATACTGTCCCTGTGGATTTTTTAAAAGATTTTTTTTTAATTTTAAAGGGTTTTTTAAATCATTTGTCTTTAAGTCATCTCTGAAGAAGCGTGTTAAAATGAAACATGTTGGATTAAAGACACATTTTTCCTCCCTGTTCTTTACTTAATATATATATATATATATATATATATATATATATATATATATATATATATATATTGATTCATTCATTAATTCATTGAATGATTGATTGATTTTATGACTCTATGATCCCGACTGCGGTCGTTTAGACCACAATCGAGATTATAGTGTCACTGTAAACTCTGCAATCCTTTCATTAGTTGAATACGAGGTGCTCCACTAGTGCTCTGTATGATATTGAATTCAGAATTATCTCTCCTAGACTATCTGCCAACGAAAGCTATATAGCACATTATGCTCTACAATTTAACCGATAGCTGAGGGGAGAAGAGATGCATTCATACCTTTCTTAAAGGTATTTGCGCAAATATGAATCTAATGAATCTCGCATGAAATTCGAACTCAGCTCTTGGATTTTTGTTTTTGAATGGCTATCCATTACCCAACACGGACAGATAGATAGATAGATAGATAGATAGATAGATAGATAGATAGATAGATAGATAGATAGATAGATAGATAGATAGATTGTACTGAGGCAGCGGATAATTAAAGAAAAAATACAATGTTTAGAACGGCTCATAATTAAACATAACAGACATTAATTGTTAGTTATATTTAACAATATACTGTTAAATATATGAGACGATATGAATATGAATGAGAGGGTAAAGCTGAAAAAGAGGGAAATGACTACAAAAGAGTAGGTATGAATAAGTCTTAGTCTGTTCCTAACTCATGCCTATTCATTACCCAACACGGACATAATTAAACCTAACAGACATTCATTGTCAGTTATATATATATATATATATATATATATATATATATATATATATTGATTGATTAATTGACTGATTGATTGTTTAATTACTTAGTTTTTGCTCTTAATAATATTAGACCAGTAGAGATTTGTATTAAAAAGTGTTCAATACAATTATATTGTAGAACTTCTGAATATTCTTCATTTGTAAACGAGTTATTACACGTAATAACCCGTTTACAAAAGAAGAATATATATATATATATATATATATATATATATATATATATATAAATGAATGAGAGGGTAAAGCTGAAAAAGAGGGAAATGAGCAAAAATGAGTAGGTATGAACAAGTCTTAGTCTGTTCCTAACTCACCTTGAAAATCGGTACTAAAAATAATAACCTTTACACAGACAAAAAAGCCAAATCTACTATTTATTTAACATTGGAAATGGAGTTTTAAAAGTTTTTGAAAAAAAAATACATGCTCACGCAACGCTCGGCTGCGTTTATTTGTGATAATTTTAAAAACCTCTTCTTTTCAAAAACAAAAAAAAACAGAAATATTTCAATACAGTCAAACATGAGGACATAATAACAACATCGGAAAAATAATATCCTTGAAATTGCCAGTGAAATGGCTGAAAGCGCTTGGAAAGTCGAAACTTATGAAACATTTTTACACTTCTTATCTCCAGCAAAAAAGAAACATGTAAGAATACTGAAAAAAATGAATAAAAATTTAATAAAATCTTCTTTGTTGATCGTTTGTCACTATACATGTTTAAATGAAACATTGCTGCCTAAATATATATTAATATATATATATACATATATATATATATATAATTTTGGTATGTATTGAAGAGAGAGACAGTCCTTTTTCATATTATCTAGAAAGGGATGTGTTTCTAAATATGCGTTTTACAATGATATTCCTAACAATTTAACAAGAATGTGATTTTAGTCTGAGTGACTTTACTTCACTTCCATTCACAAAACGTACAAAAGGATTAACTAGTATGAAATATATCATACTTCTTCTTTTATGTGCCGTGAACCTTTAAAACGTAGGTGGTCATGGCCTTCCACATCTCTCTATCTCTTGTAGTTTTAACACCCTTTCTTTTATTACCCCTCCCAAACCCTGCTCTGCCATCAATTTGTTTAAGACCATCAAGTATGTCATGCGTTGCTTTCCCATCCTCTCTCTCTCTCTCTCTCTCTCTCTCTCTCTCTCTCTATCTATCTATCTATCTATCTATCTGTTCTATGAGTATCAGATTCTCTAAGTATAAGATTCCCCATTACATGTCCTAGAAACTTCAGCTATCTTTCCCTGGTGGTAAATATCAGTTTCCTTTTCGTTTCTATCCTCTCCAAAACCTCGTCGTTGCTAACATGTTCCGGCCGTGGTATCTTCAGCATCCTTCTATAAAACCATATTTCAGTTGCTTCAAGTCTTTTATTCATCTTTGATGAGATTGTCTAGTATTTGCTGCGATATTAAAGGACAGACGTCACATAACAATTCAGTAGTCTCTTCTTTGTTTCCAACAAAATTTTCCTGTCTCTCAATACACTACTTAGCTTTTTGGAATGTATCCTTGGCCATTCCAATACGCCTTCGTATCTCAATATCGCACTTTCCGTCCTCTAAAGATTCCTTAAAAGATTCAAAACTGACAGTAATCTGAGATTTAGTGTATGTTGGTCATTTCATTGTTTTCCTTTTGCTGGAGTAGATTTATAATTATGGATATTTTAGTGTCTTTCTTTTTGGCAGTATTAATGAAATTGATTTCATATACTTATCGCTAGACTTGAAATAAGATACTGAAAAAAGTATTAATGCTTTACAGAAAACATGTATGTTAAACTAGTCATCATTTTATATTTTTAATTACACGCGTGCGCGTTGTTTGTTTTTTTATTTTAGTAATTGCACAGTATAGTAGGGTCAGTTGGACACTGCGAAAAAAAGAGCACCATGATGCAATTCACTCCGCCAAAAATTTGGAAACAGCATGCTATACTGCTTAGCATTCGCGCCGAAAGCTTTAATACGAACATTTCTGCGTATTCCAGTGTCAATCTGAGGTCAGCGCAGAGGATTTGAAAAGAGTTATACGCGTATAATGGTGATTACGAAGGTGTTTGAAGTCATCACTAGCGATGGCGGCGTTATGCCTCCATTCATCTTCTCATATGGCCCCAGACTCCACACGGAGGCCTATATCAAGTGCCTTAAGGAGCTTACACTGCTGGAAGACCCTATATCTGGCAACAGAACTTTACCCCTAGTCGCACAAGCAGGAGAACCCAGTCATGGCTGTTAGACAATTTTTGCGATCACATCAACCCTTATCTTTGGTCACCCAACTCCTCAGACTGGAAGGCTTTTGATTATTGCGTGTGAAACGCAGTTGAGCGAAAGACCAACAAAACACGTTGTAGCTCCAAAGATGAACTGAAGGCAAGGATTATGGCAGCACTCACAAACTTAAGTGAGAATTACTATCCAGAAGAGTTTCAGTAATGCCTGGAGGCCGTGGCTGAAGCCAATGGTGGCTTTATTGAATAAATTTATTCTTGAGTATTTCAACATATTTTTGAGTAATTCTGGGAAATATATCTGTTAAAATGAGATGTCAATGTTATTTTTCATTTTTGCGTAATTTAGATGACACTTCATTCTTCGCATGCTGTACATTTGTTGAGCAGTTTTTATTTTACTACAGACTAACCAAAGTATATCAATTAGTGATGATTGAACTCATCAGCAAAATTAACATATTAACCATTTTTCTACATCATACTTTCCTGTGCATTCCATATATGTTCCCATGTGTGAATATTATCTTTACCTACGAGTTATGTCTGGAAATAGTAACTGATTTTGAATATCTTGAGAATAGGTTGTGCTATCTCGATATAACTTAGCAAAGAATCAGAAGTATCCTTACTGTGTATGTAGTGGCAGATAATCTCCTGCGGTTTTACACATTCGGAATTGAGATGTCATGTTAGTGAGCTCGTTTACTGTGTGAACATTGCATTCTTAATTACATTGTGCAGAGATTTGGGACAAAATCATCAGATCACCCAAGATTATCAGTTCTCCAGTTGCATTCAATTTTAGTGCTCTGTAACTTTTGACATTTCTTCAAGCTAACACCGCTATAAAAAGTGTTACATTTTGCAGACTGGTTTGAAAAGTTGATTGGACAATGAGAGAAGTATGTGAGTTCCCAAAAGGTAATACTTATAAGAGGAAAAGAGAGCCTTCACTTTGTGTTAGGTTTTCTAACAGATCTCGTAGGAAACGAGTTTTTAGAATTTGTAATCGATTAGGTAATCCATTAACAGACGGATATATTTTTATGAGATAATACGCCGGTTATTATATTGTATTTACGAAGCCAGTTGTTAATTTAACGATCTGAACGAAGATGCTATCTGTATCTGTGTCATGTTATAAAATATTCAAATTATTATTGTTTCTATTCGTCCTTAATTTCTATCTTTATTTCTTAGGCTGTTAATTTTTGCACAAGGTCGCGTTTGGAGAATAATCCGAGAAGATCGATCTCATTTTTAAGAGCATGTAAAAATGAGATGAAAATGACCCCAGCCGGGGAGCCATGACCCACGGCTGGTCGTCCACCATAGAACTTATGGCTAAAGAGTTAATTTCAAATGAAGCCTGCCGCAAATTAACTCAAGGGAGTTAAGTTGTAATAATGCGCCATCGACATGAATCCCGAAAGAACGTTATTATTATTTTTTTTAATCACGGGAAAATCGAAAATTCTGATTCTTCGTTCGTTCAACCTCGGCAAACTCCGTTAAACTCCGATAAGAACCCGAAAGAACTTTGCTGTTTTAGAAGTTACATAGAAAATTGACAATCCTGATTATAGAGAATTAATGAAAAGACTTTAATGAAATACGTGAAGAGACTTTGGCGAAAATTTGAATTATTTCAACGCTAACAAAACGTAGACATTTTACTTAAAGATTAGAAGCTATGATACTTTTGGCGAACTTTCTCTCTCCGTTGTAAATATCATTTTCGACGATTGTATATCATTTTCAACTGTATTCTTAGGAAAAGAAAGACATTGTTTTTTCTTTATATAAAGACATTCTACGTAGCTCTCCAGGCGTGTTCGACTTTGTTCATTTATTTTATTAATTTTTATTTTTTTTATTTTTTTTTTTTTTTTGGTGTCGTAATTTTTTTTCAAACCACAAGTGTACACCAGTGTCCGGACTGGCTAAAAGGGACGACTATTAAGATTGCAAGACGAGACCTCTGGGATCTAATCACAACGTGAGACAGTGGCCCGCTGTTGCAAAAGACGTCCTGTAACCCAGCTTTTGTGGCAACATCATCGGACGGGATCGTCGCGACCGAGTGGCAGTGTCACAACTGGGATCGTCACGACCGTCAGCGAGAAAGAGCGTCACATTAGACAGACTTCCAGCCCGACCTGAGGCGTCAAAGCTGGTGCCGTTTCGACCAGGATCTGGCTTGAGGGCAGCCGTCCGGTGCAGTGTCTTACATATTCGGGTGCCGTGACTAAGACGTGACCTGAGGGGTGCCAGTTAGTCCGCACTGCAGTGTTATACAGACAAAACACGAACAATAATCAGTTTTAAAAACTAAATAAATATAATAAATACTATCTCTAAATAACTAAAACCCCCATCAGAATCAAATGGGAAATCATGAAAAAAGCAGCACCAAACAGTATTAATAACAAAGATTGTAAATTATGTTTAGACAAAGAACTGACAAAAATCAGTTCTAAAAAAATCAAAATAAACTCTTAAACAAAAAAAACAAAATAATAGATAAAGGCAGACACATAAATAAACACATAAATAAATACGTAATTTACCACCTAATGCACTAATTAAAATATACACATAAATAAAATAAGTATGGCAAACTTTCGATAAACAAACGAAATAAATATAACACAAACTACAAACATACTGCCATAAACCTAATCAACAATATATAATGAATAAAAATCCAATTACAAATCCAAATTTCTCTAATTAACACTTTTTTTAAAAAATCGTTTCATCCTAACCCTAACCCTAACCACCACTAGTGCGCAGGGTTGGAGATTACAGTAAGAGAAAAGGAAAGAAAAAGAAACAGGGAACAAGATACCGGGGATGTCGGAAAAAGGACAAAAAAGTTAGGAATCAGGAAAATAAATTATGGCAATTGATGTTGTACTTAAATTTCGGAGATTTTAGATATCAGGGAAGCAAGTATATGGAAAGAACTTCTATAAGAGGGAAGTGCGAGTGAAAAAGATGCGGTTACATTTTACTATTTTCACGGTAAAAGGGTGCGACATAATTGCCAATCTAGTAGCACGAGTAAATTCATGTGAAGAAGCTCGCCTAAGCAGAAGCCGTGATAATAATTGTAGAAAAAACAGAGAGAAGTCACCTCACATCGGTGAGAAAGTGTCTGAAGTCGATCTGCTGTATCGGGATCGGTTATATTGCAGATCTCCTTTTTGATTTTGTCAAGAACCCCCACATTAATAGAAGGAGCAACCGACCGGATATGGCAACAGTATATAATGTATGGAAGAATAGTGGATTTATAAATGTGCAAGATTGATTTGTGGTGTGAGTCTTTTAGTTTCCAATAATGTTTCGATAGAACGGTTTGGTGTTTCAGGAAACGTTACAAAATGATTGTCGGTGATTATAGTATCTTTGTTCCAACTTCCTGCGGATATCCTTATGTATGTCCTTTTCTTGTTGGGTTTTTCTTCCAAAATTAAATGGAGGATCATCGGACATGCACAAACTCCCAACAACTTCAGGGACAGATGCAATCTATGCTTGGAGGAAAAGATTTTAATTATCAAATATAAAAATCCCAGTTAACTATTAAACTAGAGGAATTAACTCATTTTCAAATGCAGGCACAAAAACAGATTTAAAATTCCATAACAAAATGGAAGTTATACTTAAAGTATTATTCGGTCAAAAACTGACATATGACTTCACTAAAATTCATAAGTGTCAAAAAAGCCCAATCATTAATCTACTTTGAGATGAAGTTGTACTAACATTATGATTTTTATAAATTTGGGTATGTATGTGTATATATGTGTATATAAATATGTATATTGATACATATGTATGCGCGGGTGTGGATATGTAGGTAGAGATGTATGGCCATGTGTGTGTATGTAGGCATATATATATATATATATATATATATATATATATATATATATATATAATTTAATTTTTTATATCTACATATGGGTGTATGTGCATGTAAGTATTTACGTAGGTGTGCAACTAAAGATTAATGTACAAGTAAGTATATAATATAAACCTCTTAAGCAACCCTCCAATGTGTGCAGGTAATACCCCGTTAAAGACTTTATATCCATTAATTTATTTGTATTTTTATTAGTTTGTTATCGTTATTATTTTAGTTTTATTAGTTAGTAATCGTTATTATTATTGCTATTGAAATTTTTTATGAAATATTATTGTTGGTATCGTTAAGAATAATAAAAATTAACGCTTATCCCCGCATTTTTTTTTTTTGTATTTTTTTAAATTTTTATCATGCTTGATAAAAGTATTATTGTCATAAAACCAAAAAGATAAAAGATTAGTATCTACAAAATGAAGATATTGTTAACGTTAGAAATAATATAAAAAGCTAACAATTCAAGTCTTCTGGTGAAAATACGGTCCCTAAATTTACTGACATGTATTTGAGAACGGTCAACTAAAAGTTAAGTCTAAGGTCATCTTATCGCCTGGGATAGAAACACAGCCACACTTAATAACTAACACTGTATATCTAATCCCCTCGTCCATCTGTCTTCTTTTCTTTCTTTTTTTCCTGTCCTCCCACGATGGTTTTCATCTGGAGGAATCTAACACATTCATTTTTGTGAAGATTTTTGGTCAGAAGAGCGGTTTGTAAGAGCTCCCCTAAATAAACTATTAGCAATGGCTTTATAAAGGCATTCAATTTATTTTCATTATAATACTCTGTTAAATTCTAACATTGAGTTCTCATCGGATTACAATCCCTTGTGGAATTTATCTTACAAATATATATAATTATTTCAACCCAAGCAAGAGAGTACTACCACTGGTGCGCAGGGGGTTACGTAAGAGTTGAGTGATGAGAATGAAGAACAAGTTACAGGGGGTATCAGAGAATGGATAAGAGAAGGATGAGAACACTGGTGGGAAGAGAACTGCATGAGTGTAGAGTGGAAAAGAGAAGAACATGATACAACGTTGTCAGGGAAAGGATGCAAGTCAAGGAGATAAGAAATAGTAATTGAAATTGTATTTAAGTCTTGGAGATTGTAGCTGTCAGGGAAGCAAGTATACGGAAGGAAATTCTACAGTCGAGAATTTTGAGAAAAGAAGCTGCCACAGTAGAAATTGCGGTTACATTTGATTTGTTTCGCTGTAAAAAGGTAGGATCTAGTTGCTAGTCTAGTAGCTCGAGTAAATTCATGCAGAGAAGTAAGAGAGCTAAGGCCATCGGAACAGAAGCTGTGAAAGTATTTGTAGAAGAAACAGAAGGAAGATATATTACGTTGATGAGTAAGTGATTGGAGTTGAGCAACCAGGTAGGGATCAATTACATTGTAGATTCTCTGTTAGATTTTGTCAAGAACCCCGAGATAAATAGCAGGGGTACCCGACCAAATGTGATGTGACAACAGTTATTATTATAATACAAAACATGTATGTGTGTACGTTTGTATGCTCGTATATGTACATGCACGTGCATGCATATATGTGTGTAAACATGTGTATATGTGTGCACTTATGCTATATATACAAGCATCCAAAATTCAAACATTAAAAAACGATGACACTTCTACGAACAATAACAATAGAGCAACACATAACAAATTCTGAAAAAAGAAGGAAAAAAAAGCAACGACAAATGTCTATGACACCCTGTACCTGCTAAAACAGGAAATACGCGCACGAAAATACGCGCACGAAATACCCACTGAAGGGTGTACAGAAAAAATCCACCTACGAAGCTCTCGAGTTGGGATGCTGACGATAAAATCAATCAGCTAAGTGACAATTTTTACTTGTCTTTTTGTGCAATGAAAAATTGTTTCATGGGTTGAAACGAGGAACTTTATTCCTTGTTCGTCTCTGATGTTCTAAAGTAATGAAACCATTTCTTTTGTTTGGTATCTATATTCCTCTTCAACTTTTCTTCAAACAGACCGAAGGCTCTTAATTACAGCATATCATGTTATGCAGTACTTTTATTCTACGGTTTTCACTACTAACAGAAGATCACTAGCCAGCACAAAACTCGTTAGTGTTGCATATCTTTCGCGATCATCAAACCTATACGTCAGTTTATTAGACTATCATAATTTGGATGCGAAGTCAATAATAAACATACATGACTGAGTAAATGACAACTCGGGAAATGTGTATTGACGGTATTAGAATAAAAAATATATCGATGTAAATGCGTCCTTGTCAAATATATTTTCACACTTATGGAATATGTAGCCAAAACCAAACTCAGGTTTAACAGATTCCAAAAACTGTTCCCTAACGTTGCATTATAACAGAAACAATTATTATTAAAATATTGACAAAGCTCAGCTCTTGAAAAACTAAGTCACGCTTAGTAACAAAAGCGTTGAAGTTACTGAACTAATGAATGAGTAGTCCAGTGAGATTATCATTCTGATTATCATTATATGCTATGTGCTCTTTTGATATCTGCTAAGCAAGGCTTAAAACAACCCGAAGTCAAATAGAAAAGAGTGGATAGGGATAGAAAAGTGTGTAACACCAAAAAAGGCCATGCTGCCCAAAACTTCACCATACAAAATGCTAGATTTGACATACTCTCGAACACTGACAACTAGCATCGGTGGTGAATAAATATTTATTTCAACCAGGTGGCAGAATCCAAAATGTGACATTTTTCCTGATATGAGGCATCATAAAGTAGCTAAATATTTTAATGGATTTTTCAGGACAGTTACTTCAATTTCGCTTCTTTATCTTTTCTACATTTTCCTGTTGTAATATAGATTAAGAGAATATTGCAGTTCTGTCTAACCACTCGAGTTTGAAAGGCATGAATAGATAGATAGATAGATAGATAGATAGATAGATAGATAGATAGATAGATAGATAGATAGATAGATATTTGTGAATTTTATTATACTGTTAAATTGTTCTATATTTAACAAATACAGTAAGTGATGGGTGATGTAGGATGTACTATCATAAAAGTTTTCCAAATGAAATTTAGTCTTAATTCGAACACTTCGTGTGCAAGAAGCAAACTTGAAACTAATTAGTCTATTACGGCTCTTCATAATAATATTCTTTTATAAACACATACAGGCATCAGTAAACAGATATTATTGTTATTCTTGAATGTGGTATTTAAAGTACGGATACTTATTGAAAATTATTCAGTTGAATATAAAAAATGTAAGAAAAAAAGAAATTGCACAGTTCAAAATGTTTCGTAAGGCAGGAATGTGCAAAGTTAAAGATTTCGGACTTAGATTGGTCACTTCAAAAATGGAATGAGCCCAAAATCAAAATTGGAAAATTTCACTTTCACTTTGGAACCATGTGGTTATACAATTTTCTAAAATAGAACAAATAAGTCTGGTTGTGGTTGCTATGACCCTCCGAAAAGAGTCTTTATATGATGAGACGAGAAATTAAAAAAAAAAAAAACAACGAAGAGGTCCCCGTTTCCTAACGTTGCATTATAACAGTAATATTATTGTAGTAAAATCAAATCAATGACGTCAGTCCCGTATCTTCATGAGATAGGTTTATGTGGTAGAGTAGCCAGGAGAAGGTCACTTCTTAAAGCAATCAACATTCAATAGAAAAAGATGGGAAGAAATTGAGATATGTAACAAAACGTTACGATACAAGGAATAATTTGTTGCTTTGGTTATTTAATGATTCTGAAGTTCTTATAGAATAATTATTTACAAAATATTTATCATTGGTAAATGGCTTATTTTAACATTTATCTGGTTAATGAAGTAACCTTTTAATGAAGCTTCATGCCATATAGCAAAACAATACAGATTGCATCGTCTCGCAAACAATCATTACGTATCTTTACATGACTTTTATTTATTTCTGGTACATATTTTTTATAATCATTTTACCCCAAGTAAGACAGTACTGCCATTGGTGTGCAGGGGTTTACATAAGAGGTGAGTGATGGGACAGAGGAACCAGTTACAGGGAGTATCGGAGAATGGATAAGAGAAGGATGAGAACACTGGTGGGAAGAAAGCTGTCTGAGAGTAGAGTGGAAAAGGGAAGAACATGATACAAAGTTGTCAGGGAAAAAAATGCGAGATAAGAGGTAGCAACTGACATTGCATTTAAATTCCTGGAGATTGTAGCTGTCAGGGAAGCAAGTATACGGAAGGGAATTCTACAGTTGGGAAGTGCGAGAAAAGAAGCTACCAGAGTAGAAATTGCGGTTACATTTGATAAGTTTCACTGTAAATGAGTGGGACCTAGTCACTAATCTAGTAGCTCGAGTATATTCATGCAGAGAAAGCACCAGGGAGCTAAGCTCATCGCAGCTGAAACCGTGAAAGTATTTGTAGAAGAGACAGAGGGAAGCCACATTACGTCGGTGTGATATTAACTGGAATGTGCTACCAGATCGGGACCAATTAAATTGCAGATTTTCCTTTGGATTTTGGAGCCATTAAATTTTTAGTCAATAATTTGGCGTCATTAAATAAATAAAATGTCAAACCCTCAAATTTCCATTCTTTTTTTTTATATAGCTAAGTCGTATACCGCAAAAAAAAAGAAGATAGGATCTCTAATAAATTTAATACTTGTGTGAGTTAAACTTTCAAATGTATTAATGGCAAGACCATAAAATCAAACTTTACTAAATGCTGCTTAGTTCAATTAAATTGTTTAGATCTTTTGAAGACACAAGTGTTTATTTAATTTCAGCATAAATCCTGTACATTTGTACATATGTAATTTATACGCACTCACTAAGTACCTATCTATAACATATCTTAGTCTGAGAATAAGTACTTAGAAATCTGGTTTCTCTTTTATTTACTCAGCTGTCTTGCTTAGCTTCGAAATAACGCAATACAAGTTTGGGATAGATTCCAGTTGTTAACAGTAAAAATAAAAATGAAAAGTAATGACAATTAACTATATATTTAGAATTGAGTACTGAACTGGGTTGGGTTTGATTCATGGATTTTAGAAATTATCAATGTTTGTTCAGTTATTTAATGTCAAAATCAGTATTTTTTTTATTATGTCGATAAAAATGTAAATATTTAAATGTAATAGGAAACGAAGATTAAAATGAAAAAAATATATATATAGAAAATGTAAACAGGTAAGTTGAAAAAGAAAAGAATAAAAAACTAGCTGGATATCGTTCCTCATTCTTCTCTAACAAGGAATAAGAAAGGTGGGCGCAGCGATTCAAATACGAAGTAATCACAAAGATATATATATATATTATTATTATCATCATCATCATTATTATTATTATTAATAATAATATTATTTCTCGATAGAGCCCTGACGAATGAGAAACGATAACTGATCACATTTTGTTATTTTTTCTTACCTCTTATATATATATATATATATATATATATATATATATATATATATTCCATTTGTAAACGAGTTATTACGCGACCTAGGTTTCTACCATGAATGGTGTCTTGAGGCGATTTGCAATAACTGATTTTACTGTTTACGGTTTATTTTAAGAACGCCACGTAACGGTTATTTTTTTTTTAACGCTCACGTGGCAGGGGATTTTTGAATGCGCAATTTTTACGTGAGCGTTCTTTAAAAAACGGTAAACGGTAAAATCAGTTATTGTAAATCGCCTACTGTATTCCTGCTTACTAAACTATTGTTCCCACTCCTTAATAATGTTTCTCTTTTTCTTACTCTTTCACACACTTTAACACTTTGTGTCTTAGTGGCTTTACTGCCTTGCATGAGGTGATATAACCTTTTTTAAATACACGAAGCTAATACTGTTAAATTTATTATTCGAATTGTTAGAGATCGGAGATTTTAGAAATATATTAATGGTCGTGGAAAAAGAAATGGCTCTTGACAATTATTTTCAATTATTTTCTTTCCTCGATTTCTTACTCTCTAGCGAGTTTTTATAAATGTGCATCGAACTGATGACAGTTGTTTAAAGCTTGTTTGCAAAGCCATAAGCAGAGACACAATTTTGTGAATGAATAGAAATACTTCAAAATAGCGACTAGTTTAAAGGTTTGGGACGGACTTTTACAAATTAGAGTTAACTTTTTTTAGAATTTTTATGCCAGATGGAGGAAATATTGTAAACGGGTCTGATGAGATGAGCTGTTTAAGCTTATTGAAATGAAATATAGTTTATAATGACGTGTTGAGTTTTCCTTTATAAACTTCATATCGCTCTGATTAATACCCAACGAGCTCTCTATATGGATTTACTTATTAATAATTTATATTAAGGAAATCTTGTTGGATTATCCTCACCGTTTACGGACTGACAACTATATATATATATATATATATATATATATATATATATATATATATATATATATATATCACGCTGTCTCTGGTCTCTAACATAACTTTTAAGCTTGACTCTTATAAGGCAAGCAAAATTTATGAAATTGCAGTAATCAATCTAAAGAAATGTGCCCCTAAGCTGGCCCTAGTCCTTTCCAAACTCTATGACTATTGCCATTATGCTTTCTTGCTTGTTGGAAGACCTCCTATGTTGTTCCTGTTTTTAAGAATTCTGAGCAGCCCTATGACCCTTCTAATTAGTGCCTATTAGCCTTTTACCTTTTTTGGCAACGTATTCGAGGTTATTATCAATGTTGAAATAGTTTGGTATCTCACAACCTTCTCTCTGACAAACAATATGGCTTTCGTTTCGCCAGGTCTACCGCTGACGTGCTAAAGACCATCACTGAATATGTATACCAAGCCCTTGCGAAGAACAGGAAAGCTCGAGATGTTGCTCTTATCTCAAAAGCATTTGACAGGGTTTGGCATGCTGGCCTTCTGCGCAAGATACAGGGTCATGGTATTTCTGGATGATTGACTGATTTGATCCAGTCGTTCCTATCGAATCGTGCAATGAAGGTTGTTTTGAACAATATGAATAAGGACAAAAGTGTGTGTGAATGTCTAAATATATATATATATATATATATATATATATATATATATATATATAAGTATGCATATATACATATCTTTCTCATATATTTTTACATACTTATATATATGTGTGTGGTGCAGTGGATATTGGCTAGAAACAAGAAATCGGGGAGTCGAGTTCGAATTCCAGTTGAATTCCCTGCTTTGACTTACGCTCAAATACCCTTGGGAAATGTATTAATTCGTCTCTTTGCTCCATTCATAGGTTAAATAACAGGACAGATTGGGTTCTATAGCCTTAGCTCGCAACCAGTCTACCGCAGAAAGTAATGGCAACCTACTGCAGAATAATCTTCTGCTCAGTCAGTTATGTCTCTTTTGAGACATGATCGACCAAGCGTGAATCGCGTATGGCACTTGACTGACTGATATGCATGTGTATATGTGAATATACTTATATATATATATATATGTGTGTGTGTGTGTGTGTGTGTGTGTGTGTGTGTGTGTGTGTATAAGTATAAATATACAGAGATATTCCCATACATTTTAAACACAGATTCATATATATATATGCATACATGTATATATATATATGTGTGTGTGTGTGTGTGTGTGTGTGTGTGTGTGTGTGTGTTAATGTGTGCATACATATGCATAATTATGTATGATAATTTTTTCGTCAGAAACAGAAAAAAACTGCATCCTACATCTAAGGAATCTTAAAATGATAATTGCTCACATAACTATATATAGAATTCTTAGACAAAGCACTTCAATGGAGATATCGATTGAAAAAGCGTGGACTGAAGGCTAAAATAAGGGTCGAAACAGAGTTGTTGGTTATAAAGCAAATACATGAACATGAATAGCACAGGCGCAGATATGTAGGTACATCAATAAATCAAAAGCCTGATGGTGAAAGAAAGCATTGATTTTACTCAAATATTTATTTTTCCACATAACGCACCTCAGTTAACCTCGTTAATCACAATAACAGTTTCCGACGCGGAAAATGAAATCGAAAAACCGATTTCAAATCCAGTCTTCGTCTGTTACGCTTAATTCCAAATACCCTTAGAAAAGGCATAAATCAATTTCTTCATTCTCCTACTATGAGTTGAATATCAGGATAGACTGAACCCGCTAGTTCTGGGTGGTTACCACTCTAAGTCTAATACGTGGAGAAGTCAACAGGAAACAAGTCCACTATATCTCCCAAGAAAACAAGGTAATTCACAGATAATAAAAATAAAGGAATCAACAGCGTCATAATCATCATTTCAAACCAGAGTTACATGATACGGTCACATACACACACATACTCTCTCTCTCTCTCTCTCTCTCTCTCTCTCTCTCTCTCTCTCTCTCTCTCTCCACATGTCTTTGCGCATATTTGCACTATTGTCCTCATCTTTATTGCCAAAGGGTTCGACCTTTATATGCTCCGGCCTTCTTCAGGTGTCTGGACCTCTTTCTGTTGTGGCCAGAGTATGAAGGTGTCATCAATGTATCTCAGCCATAGAGCTGTAGATTCTAATGCCATCTCTTCAAAGTATTGCATATATTAGCTAGTGATAGTGATAATGGCGAGCCCATTGCTAAGCCTTCAACCTGTCGATATATGTCTGATCCCAGTCCGAAGGGTGTTGTTTGTGTGCAGAATGTCACTATCTCGATCAGGTTATCTAGTGGAATACTGGTACGTTCTCCTGGGAATAAGTCCGAGGCCAGTCTGTCCCTGACTACCGATAGTGTCTTCACTGTGGGTACATTATGCTATCCGCCTGATGGTTGTTGCGAAGTTGAAACCCATGTTCAGCACTGACTCTTCAGAGGCACTCAGCTGATGTTGACTGATGTTGGGAACTGCCTTCGCAAGGGACACCTTCAGATCTTTTAATCTATTTAGTTTCCGTACTTGACTGCATCGAATTCTAGCCTGAAGGATTTGTTCAACTCGTGCCAGGTCCTTTTTTCTTCCTTCATCAGTGAACCTACTGAGAAATACCTCGAGCCTCTGGGAGATATCGGAATGTAATTTTCATTTCATCCATCGGTTGTACTGGATACGTTCTCGGTCCAGGGTGTGTCTCGCTTTTTCTGTGACCAGACGGGCTCTCCTTAAGCTTCAATACTAGGCTACAGCAATGGTGAACAAGTAACTTAGAGAATCTGGTTAAAGGGAGATAACTCATAACTACCAGAAGCGTCTCATAAGGAATAAGAATGATGTAACCAGTGATCGTAATAAAGGGTTCGGTTCGAAATTTCTAGCACCTGAAGAAGGCGAGTACGACGGCCAAAACGTCGTGGAAATGGCAATAGTCCGAATAATGTAATTAGTGTAAATACTACCTCATCTCATATATAAGCAACACACATAAAAGTACACACCTATGTAGAGAGAGACAGGTAGAGTGTAGACATGCAAGTCAAAATTGCATGGGAACTACCACTTTGACCCCTCTTCAGACCATGTGTCATCTTTACTTCCTTGGAGTGAGATTATGAGAAGTCGAGGACATATAAGAAGTGGGGAATCTATACTGCCAAGCTTTTTGTTTAGGGCTAATACCTTACGTCATTTATAGTCCTAACCTTTAGTTTTCTTATTTTATTTGTTTATATTAGATTTATCTATTCATTTTTTTTTTTTATATTTTCTTGTTCTTTCCTAGCATGCGTACCGGGAAGAGAATCTCCGTGGATTGAATAAAAGATTTAGTAAGATATTCTGTCGATGGTACCGAACGTGAAAAACCCTGAAGAATGTCGGATTTTTCATCGATTGAAATGTTATTATAACGAAAGTTTTAAAAAAACACAAGTGTAATTTAATGATAATACATCCCAGACACATACGCATTGCCAAACTCACCTTTTTTTCGGTTAATTTAAATTTTCCAGTTTGAGTTTGAAGTTTTCTTAAATCATGCATACTTTTTCGTCGAATCTTTTTGAGCATAATATCTTATGCAGTATATTTAGTGACTTGAAATTTTTATGATAGCTTGCTAGAGCTCTTGTAATTTTACTTTTCATTATGGTCACCAGGATCGCTATTAAATTATTAAAATCGTTTCAATGTACAATAATTGAAGGATACGATAATTTGTTAAGACGAATCTTTTTCTAAAAACATTTATAAACTTACAGTTCACCACAACTAACTTCACTCCCTTTAATGATCAAGCTCCTGTTTATAACATCAGCGCACTAGGCACTATGAAATATTTTGATGCATGTTATAGATGCATGCAATAATGCACGTTTTAGGGAAACAAATACAGTAATTGTCTTTTTCATTTCCATGTAACAATCCGGAATTTTGCCTTTTGTACATTCCTTGTACTCAAATACTGATATTAGCATTCAACCAAATTTTAATAAACAAAATAGTTATTTTATTAATTATCCATAAAATGATTCTAATCTTTTTATTTGTCTCATGAAAATCTTTCCTCATTTTGCCAAAGAGACTCCATTTTAACATAGTCAAGTTGATAATAGATTATTTTAAGCACTTGTATCTGAGTAGTTTTAACTTTTTCCACTGAATACGCAACAGACCAGAAGACAGATTTTCTTTCTCGTTCTAATTCTTATTGTCATCTTAATTATTATTGACGTCCATCGCATCACTTTAGGACTACCAACAACAGCAGCATCTAAAATGGATAACACATGTAACTTGAAGAGAAAATAGTGACATAATCAAGATGTAAACTTTCCATACCACCACAAATAAACGTTTAGGAAGGAAACCCCCAAGCAGTACCAGAAAGAGTGATAACAACTACTGGAGTTGAGAAACCTGTTTTGCTGAAAAGTTGTTTTAATAGAAAGATTTTACAAATGTCAAATCGAAAGCAGAATTGGTTTGTCGGTAAATGAAAGGTAAATATTTGTTTGTAGGGGAACTGATACTGTTACCATTACCATCATTCATCTGTAGAGAGGCATATACTGCCAAGTTCCCTTGACGTTCACGAAACTTTCTCTCTACTCTCCAATAATGTAGTGATTCTAACTTACTTTAATCTCGTATTTGTCCATGTCTTCTCAGAGAAGATTTCTTGCATTGTAAAGCTTGAAAATCATTTTTATTTTCTGCAATTTCTTCGTTTCTCGAACAAAATAACTTCCCGGTAGCTTCGTTTTTACATTTATTTTTTTTCTTTCTTTCTTTTTATTTTGTAGTTCTCCGGTATCACTGTACTAACTATTGACATAACTTTTCCTTTGACTGAAAAAAGCACTAACACTGAAGGTAATAGTATAAAAATTTCACATAATTTTGACAATATCCTACGTTGGTTGGAACATCAAACAATCAATATCAATTCATCATTGACAATGATATCCTCTCTTTTTGCTTAGATAGAATGGTCATTATTATTACTATTATTAGTAAAAAATGCTAGCCATGTTTAAATAATTTCGTAATTGCATTGGGTGTATATTATCTGCATAAATATTCTAAGAATTGTTTAGCATAAATTTTAACTATTGTTCATGTGAAAATGATTACAGATAAAAATATCTAAAGAAAGCTAATACAAATCAAAAAATTTGAAAAGCAATATAGTCGTAGTTATATCTCTTCTACTTTCTAATTAGATATACCATTGTTTTGGCATGTTTGATTATTAACATTGATTAATATATGTAATAAATGTATATCTCAATATTACAAATAGGGGCAATCGAGATACGTGACAAATGAATATATAATACTATATTGTGTTTCCCAGAATAGATGATTAATAATGATAGTGGTAGTTGTACTATTGTTATAAATAGTTACAAAAGACTTATTTGTGGATATTACAAATTTTGTTAATACTAATGTTTATAATCGTAAACCTAATTTACACTGATTATTTTGAAAATAAAAAAGGACTACAAATGACGAGTAACTAAATACTCATTATGATAGAAAGATAGGTTTACAACCCATCTACCGAAGAGTACTCTGATTCATCGTTAGGTCTATTATTATTATTATTATTATTATTATTATTATTATTATTAAGTATATATGAATATATTTATTCGCACCTACGTACCTACCTAGCTACCTACGTTGTTTATAACTTAATAACACTTTCAGTGTTCTTACACTAGCCCCAAACAGATTTAGTTGTCAACTACCAAAATTATAACTTCAGGCATATTGTCACTATCAGCGAATGAATAAGCTGCCATCACTAATGCAATGGGATGAGAACTAAGCCGTGTGGCATTGAACAAGGTTTTTTTATCGATCTGGATTTACTTTCTAAATCTTAGCAAAGATGAGAAAATATTGGTCCACGTACTAAGATTGTTTTCCATAAAAAAAAAACTCTTAGGAATTAAAAAGATGTTCTTAAAAATTTATAAATGTACCTTTATCAACTGAAAATATACTTGCTTCCTGTATTGACTATCAGAACGACCAATACGTCAATGGCTTGTGAGACTAGTTTGCTCACAAATGCTTTCCAGAAAACACCTGAAAGACTGGTTCAAGTATTAAAACTGAATTCATCAATATTTACTTTCGCACTTCACTCAACTGCAATCTTCATAAATTTAAGTGCATCATCAACTGTCATCTTCTGCCTTTCTGATCTCTGTTCTTTTATTGCCCTTTCAACTCGCCAATGTTTTCTTATTCATTTTCTTTTCCTCAGTAACCCCTTGCTTCTTAGTGGCGTTATCACCTTGCTTGGAATGAAATGATACAAAAGCTACAGTGTTTATAACATTTTCAGTATTTCTACATTCACGCAAAAGAGATTGATTCTACTATCTTTTTCCTTTTTTTTTTTTTTTTTGTTAACTGACTACTCACAAGTCAATTAATTACAGTAAATATAGGAAAAACATGTTTTTCAGTTCTGTTTGTATATCAATATATACGATTAAAATATTTCCTTCAATTTCCCCATCTGATAAAGTGTTTATTCAGTACGGTACAGTTATCATTTTTCAAATAATTTTGTCCGCGACTACTTTATTCTATTTTATTAACCTATTTAAAAAGTCTCGACGGTATGTTTATTTGAATAGATGCTTATCCTTTGAGTTGAAAAATTTCCAAAGGTATAATTCCAGACGACATTTGGATTTGGTATAAAAGAAAAACAATAAGACCCAATGTAAAAAAAAAATAAACAAAATGAAATGAACTGAGCCGGAAACGACTTGCCACAACCATTATTAAGCCACATGTTGCTTTCTCTACGGTCGTCATATTATAAACATAAAAGTTAAATTATAAAGTTGAACAATGCAGAAGAAATATATTTGAAAAAAAAATTGTCTGTCGTTAAACTTTTGAAAATTAAAGATAATGTTATTACTAATGCGTAAATCCACGATTAGCAATTGCAATGAAATTATTTAATACCTTTTTAAATTGCCGAATTTTTAGATTTTTCTGTCTGCTGCACTTGAAAACTGATCTTTGATATTGGTAGTAAATAGATATTTATCGAAAATATTAGAGATAAACTTTTTCATGTCATTGTTCTTGCGTCAGTAACTGAATTTGATTTTCCATTTTTCCTTACCAAAAAAAGTATCGTAAATTAACTAAATAGATTTTTTCTGAATGTTTACTTCTGTATCGTTTCCCTTTCCTTCCAATATTTATTTTGTAATCTCAAATAAATTTATTTTCTACTAGCCTTCCAAATTTATAAGACATTGTAAACAAAATCATCCACGTATTTACAAAACTTAGTTACTTTTAATGAAGACAACAAGAATCGAACTCACTGTGCCAGCAACAGATTTGTTAACATCGCTTGATATCTATCGTCCTGCTGTAGGTGTGCTCATGAATTTACATCAACGCAAACATTTACACAATATTCGAGAACATTGAGAGGTTCAAAGTTACTCTATTAGTAAGACTCCATTGTTAGTCATTGTTCTGCGACAGGCGGGACAATATTATATCGAGGTAGAGATTTCTTAAACTTACTCTGGTAATATAGAAGCCCAAAAGGCTTGTCCACGTATTAAGAAAGCATCGAAATACGATCTACAGATTTGAATTGGGTGCTTAAGTTGAATCTAAGAGTCCAAGATTATATTTTTCTTTTTAATTTCTTAAACAGTCTCTGATGGATGATGATACTATCATAAGCACCATTATTATTATTATTATTATTATTTTTATTATTATTATTATTATTATTGCGTGTGGTATCATTTTGCTAGAGATTAATTTTAAGTACCTAATTACCAAGTATCCGTTGGAGTCTATAAGTAAAACGGGCACTGTAGTAAAGTTATCTATGCACATTTGACATGTTTCATTTAGATGGAGAGGATTTTACGGATGATATGTGCAGTTCTGCACAATGTAATCTTTTATCGTTCTGGGCTACTGATGTGTCCAGAAATATTACTCACATAATTTTCAGTACCCTGCTTTATTATACACAATGAACCTATCACAACATGGTTAATCGTAGTTTTAATTTTCCACATTTTTACTACTTTGATTTGAAAGTCCTTCTAATTTGACAGTTTTTGAAATTCCTTGTTTTAGAAATATTGAAATCCTGTGAACTAGTCATATCAATTCGTTGGCAGGTGCCTTTTTCGAAATGTTTTACGAATAGGTTATTATTATTATTATTATTAGTAGTAGTAGTAGTAGTAGTAGTAGTATGTGATATGACATCACACCAACAAAGTGATGTTGGTTTATAAGCATAGGGAGCCTAATATAACCATCATAAACCCAGTCTCATAAGGATATACCAGGCACATGCATCAGAGCCAAATTTGCACAATGTTGTGACAGGTTTTGACAAAAGTAACGCATAATCTTTCAGGTATTGCCTAGTTAGAAATATCTTAGAGTCGAGTAACCCAGTCTACTCAGACGGTCTCCGAATATTGTTTATGCATTTACACGTGCCTCTCAAATCGCATTAGGTAACTCATTCTTTCATCTTAAAAATACTCATCTGGACATCCGGCCATGATAGTCCCCATTACTCTCACTCAAGTACAGAGATGCACAGTGCGTCAATCTCTAGCGGACATAACAACTGATTAAAGTCCAACCAATTAAAACTAAATCTGTGACACGAAACTAAAGATTTACTATAGCTCGTTTTAAATCATCTAGACAAAACATCTACATGTTAACACTTCCAGTCAATTAAGATCACAAGCCATGCGAGCCAGTGTAGCACCAAAACAATATTTATTATTATTATGATTACTATTTTGTCATTTTCATCATAATTCGATTTATTATTATTATTATTTCATGCCTTTACGTGTACACACCAGATAAAATTTGACTATTCTTACTTCTGGGGACTGAGTGGCAACAACTCTCCTTAAATCTCCAGCATTTCTATCTATATTCGCACCGACTCTAACAATGTTGTAATTTGGACAGACTTAGTTCTTCCTTTAATTTCTCATTCATCTAATACTGTATCTAATGTTTTAGCACAGTTTCAGTTCATATGAGATTGGCTCTTAAATTCATAAGCCACATTTTCTTACTTCCCTAAAAATATCCTGGCATTTATTTTTTTCAGGTTACTGTCACAGTATCGCCATAGTTCCGTTATATATTCAGATTGAAAGCTATTCCCTCGTATTCTCAAGAGCTTCGGGGTACCTTTAACAATTTAAGGCTACTTGCGCCTTTTAAAACGTCTAAACTTGTCGGGAAGGTCTTAGTATTATTATTTGTGATTTGTTTTATTAGCTGGAGTTGGGAGAATGCTGATCAAAAAAATATTAATCCCACTTGAGTATCTCAGCTTTTAAAAGTAATAAACTAGACGAAAAACTATCCTTTGCCAAAGTATATATTTGAGACAAATCAGCTTCGCATTCTTAATTTAAATCATGTAGTATTTATTCCAATGATGTATTGTTCGATATGTCTCAGCCCATTGCAGCAGTCAAGGTAATTTAGTGATTCGCTGATAATATGCACGAAGTTAAAATGTTGGTTGTTGAAAACTAAAACTCTTCTGGTTTTATTCCATGTACTGGATTAGAAATTGATAAAAGAAAAACATCTTTCATAGTGGAGTATTTTTTTCACCAGTATATGTCTAAAACAATGTATAATTAAATATAATTTAACCTATTCATTTTCTATCGTTGTTATTATTGCTATTGCGAGTAATTTTGTTAATCTTTTTATGTCAGTAATTATAATACATCTTCATTTGAATATTTTATATAAAGCAGTTGAATAATGTTTCATTTATTAATATTTTGGTATGAGGTATCATTCCTACTGACAATCATTTTAGTCCTGATAACTTGCACATGTTATTGTATATAATATAAATATTTACATTCGGTGTAAGTGATTTTATTTCACAGTGCTCTGTTTCAGGTGTAAACGTTAACATTACAACCGTTGGCTTCTTAACACAATGTGGTAACTATTGCGCAAATTAATCGAGAAATGTACATTTCTCTTATTTTGGGACCGTTGACTGGCAGTTGGTTTACAACACATCAAAATTACGAGCGGTTTAGATGTAGCCTGGAATATCTCATGCATAATCAAGTCTTCTTTTGATAACATTCAAGAATACAAATATCAGTATTGTAAATAGAATATGTTATTTAGACACAAAAATATCAATATATGAACGGACAAAACATTTTATCTCTAGATTTTTATATGTTTATGTTGAGATGATTTTTCATTCACTATTTCTTTTATACATATCATGAAGGGACACTGTATGGATAAAGAAATATGAAAAATATTGAATAAATTCCAATTCTCCTTTTTTAATTATAAATATGAGTGTTCATTTTGTACCAATCTCCCTTAAAATTTCCTAATCACTCAAATGCTCCGTCTATGGTATTCTCAGCATCCTTCTGTAGGACTGCATCTTTGTTATCTCATTTCTCCTCTCCATCTGTAATTATGTTCAAATGTATCTGAGCGACTGTGTTAAAAATGAAATTGCATTTTCGTGCCAGTAATTTGCCTTCGTGTCTTGGTAAAAAATCAGTCTTTCAATTGCTGATTTTGAAGGCAAGCAGATATTTTCTACTCAAAGAATTTGATGTAACGCATCCAAAAAGTACATTCATATACTTGTACAATTCGTAAAACGAATCCATCTGCTATAGCTATCCAGCCGTTTTTTTGTTTTGTTTTTTTTTTTGCTGTTTGATGTGAACTATAGTTACTACATTGATTCTGAAATAACTAATAAAAGTCAGGCCTCATACTGATTCGGAAGATAGGGCGACTGACAATTTAGTAGACTTATGTTAGCAAGTTTTGCTACTTCCTTAAAAGTTAGTAAATCCATCTACTTTTCAAATCTATGATATCTTTAGTGTTATAGATATTGATCTCCTTGTATCGACTTATCGTTCGAAGCTGGTATATTTATTGTTTACATAGACATTGAAATAAGCAGTTCAACATGTACGTAATCCCCTCTCTGCCATATGCACACGCAGCTCAGGCAGTCAGGTCATATTTTAAACCTTTAATCAGTCATATGAAGGGCAGAGGCTGTGTTTACTTTTCAATGTCAGTTGCGCTTATAAACCAACATAATCATTTACAATATTGACTAAACCGTTCAGTGATTAGTAGTGACAATAACTAGTATAGAAATACACATGTACACAGAAACATAGTTACACACCTTTATTCACTAATACATACTCACTATTCAGTTTTATTTACAAAATACACTGGTAATACAAATACAAAAATACATGTAAAATTCAAAAGACTAAACATTAAAACAATTGTAATGCATTCACCTACAAATAAATGTATACGTTTCTCTATAATGCATCATATTTGCCTAAGCAGTCCGTTTTTGTCTTAGAATTTTTATCGTTTTAACAAAATTTTCTTCACTCGCCATTATTTTCTTCTTTTTTCATTTCTTTTTTTTTTCTTTCTTTCTTTCTTAGCACACGACCACTGTCACATACAAATACAAAACTCATGAGTACACAATGGTTGGTGAACTTAAATTTTATCCTTGATAACTACAAAATCAGTTAATAGAATTAATAAAAATATCAAAACTCATATATCTTTTCCCATCTCTCTCCCTTTCTTTGTTCCTTACTCTTTACTTCCCTTTCTCAATCTTTCTCATTCTCTTTCTTCTCCTCTCTCTCTCTCTCTCTCTCTCTCTCTCTAATAGAAAGTGTGCATAATTCCGGGTAAAATCCTTTGCAGATCATTTATTTAGATAAAACTAACATGAAAATATTGTTTAAAGAAACTGTCTACAACGACCATAAATCTATAAAGTCCACACCTCTTTAAATTAAAGTTAAAAATTAAACTTAAAAATTGATTAAGTCTTGCTTTTTATAACCAAGTATGTAAAGCCGTATAATAATAATAATAATAATAATAATAATAATAATAATAATAATAATAATTTATTACAGGCAGATCGGCACATGACTTTCCAGTAACAGTGAAATGTCGTCATCCCCCTAAACTTGCCCAGTCTCCTTATACTAAACCGTTTCAATGACTTTAAAGCTTTGACCAAATTTATTGCAAGATTAGTAGCAAGTGAATACGTTATTTTTTTCTTCAATTATCTACTTTTTCTTGAAACGTTTGCTTCTAATTCGGCAAATTCATTTATATATACATAAATATATATGGAATATATGTAGAATTTTAGATATCAGACAAAATAAGGAAAAAAATATAGAGAGACAAAATAGGAAAAAAAACTTGGAACGCGTTTCGTCCCTAACTTCTTCAGACTGTTGATTATATATATATATTTATATATAAATCAGTCTATGTACCTGCTCGAAAATAAAACAGCGATGTGTAAGTGAGGATGCATATTTATATTCTTTTAGTGTACGTTTACCTAATATACAAATCCGTTTTCCATTCTAGATGTCCTTGTTTTGCTGGTCTCTGTGTATATTTACCAACGTATATTTTCCCTATGAAAGTATATTTATTTCTTCGTCTCTGAGGAAATTAATACTAGTGCAACTGGTCAACTTTACACTTCTGTCTACTCACTTGTTTTGTGTATGTATGGGCACACACAAAATGTGCGCACACACACACACGCACACACACACACACACACACACATATATATATATATATATATATATATATATATATATATATATAATTGTATATGTGTTGTATGTATGGGTAAATATATCTTTCAATTTGTACTTTTGCATATAAATGCTTACCTATTTTTATTTTTATATGTATGTATGTGCTTATGTGAATTTCAGTATATATATGCTGTTATATATATATATATATATATATATATATATATATATATATAACAGCAGAAAAATTTTAAAAAAAAACTGAAAGGAGAAGGCATCACAATAATGCCTCCACGAAACTTTGAAGTCGGCGTGACTGAAATAACACCGCTCAGCTAAGTGACAAACTTTTCTACATTAATGCTACATATAAATGTGTGTGTGTGTGTGTGTGTGTGTGTGTGTGTGTGTGTGTGTGTGTAAAAGCGATATATAATAAAAGACAGAGGAAGTGTAATCATATTGTATTTATCCAACATTACCTGTATAATTTTGTTGTCAGTAAATTTAAGTGTGTATAGTTTTGTGTGACCATATATAATTCTTAAATGAGACACTTGATAAAGCTTGATGGTCTTGGTAAATTATTCGTTTGTGTTGTGAATTCGATCCTCTCCTGGCGCTCTAACTTTTGTGTCCCTAAAATATCTTGCTGACAAAAAAAGGATTAGCGAGTTGATTTTGTAAACCATATAGTGAATTCTCTACTTACTCAGTGTTTACTATTTGTCCCCTTTGCCAGCTTCTGTTAACTTATTAATTTTTTTTTTTATGTGTGTAGTTACTTTTATGATTTCATATTATCCGTGCAGTGATACAGGAAGAAATTTTTAACTGTGTATGCTTACATGGCCACAATTAAGTTTATATTTAAGAGTGAAGGCTAAACGCTCTCACTAGGTATGATGAAGAGACTTGAAGTGATAGAGGTATGGTTCTAGTGACGAATGTTAAGAATTTTTTTTTTTTTTAATCATATCACCCCAAGCAAGGCGAAAACGCCACTGATGCGCAGGTGGCTACGTAAGAGTGAAAAGATTGGAAAAGAGAAAAACCGGAAACCACATCCTAAATAGGAAACAAGGGATGAGCCTCTTCACCTGTTCAATAGACGTGGGTGGAGTGTGAACCGGGCGATAGTTTAGTCTATCTACTCCAATTAAATATAGACAGAACATGTGGGAAACGAGAAAGTCTAAATGAAAAAAAAAACTGAAGAGAATCTTAATTAGAACCAGAAATAGTTGAAACTTCTGGAATATATATGAGGAAAGAGTTATTAGAGAATTTAAAACTCACAGAACATATTGAAGGCAAGAGAAGCAAGGGGTAACAGCGAGTAACCCGCTTAACGGATCTGTGTGAATGGATGGCGGAACAGAGACCAAGAAGGGGGGTAAACTAAGAGCAACAAAAAATCGAAAGTTACGGAGAGCTATAATCACCCATGGGACATGGTAAATAAAAGAAGAGTGGATGTGTATGTAATTATTATTAGTATTTTTATGATTACTAACATCCTAAAATATATAAATATTTTTAGTATAGACTGTGTGTGACTGTAAGGTTGGTCACGATTAAATGAATAGGCGCATTTAAATAGTTCTTGTAGTTTAGATAGCTATTTATATTTATGCACCAGTGCTTTGGGACCTTTTCTATATGAAAATTTTACTGAAAAGTTGTGGAGAGTCATGACCACCCGCGAGATATGGCACACAAAAGAAGTGTGTATGTATGAGCAATTATTATTAGTATATATATATAGTTACTAATATCCTAGAATATATAAATACTTTTTTTGCATAGAGAGCATGTGTGTGATTGTATATTTGGTGACATTTAAATGAATATGTGCATTTAGATAGTTCTTGTAGCTTAAATAGCTATTTAAGTTTATACGTCAATAATTTAGGACCATTTCTATATGACAATTATACGGTCCATGATGAATGTACGCTGTAATATGGATATATTTCTAAATGTCATATAACTTTAGGGCAATAGGGGATAATGACTCTCTACAGATTCCTTTTCTTTATTATCTGTGAACTGCCATGCTTTATTGGGAAAAATAACGGAATGATTTCCCATTACCTTTTCGACCGGTTTGAAATTCAGAGGTGTCCTTCTCTTAGACTGGTGGTGACGCAGTGTATCCTACTATTTAACCCATAGTTGATGGTGGTGAAAAAAATAGATCCATGCCATCGTCAAGGTTATTAGTGCTGAAGTGATCACAACTGTCTAGAAAGGAATTTGAACTCGGTTTACTAACTCCACATTCTGCACCAATAACCGCTACACTACTATCACATCCAATATGTTTATAGTTGTATGTAATAGCACTGTACCAATATGGTACTAATAGTATCACTCGTTCTTCCGTGAAATCATTCACATGTACCCGTGTAAATCATATTTTTAACAGAGTATTCATTTATATAGTTACATTAGCGTATATATGTACGAGAGAAAAATAGTGTGTGTATATATATATATATATATATATATACTTCATTTTCTCTATATGTGTGTGTGCGTTTGTGTATATGCATGTAATAAGTATAGTGGTACACAAGATAATTATATAAATATAAATATGTGTTGCAGTACTTTGTACATAAGATGCGATAACATGACGTAAATTTACTTACCTTTATAAAACCACTGACCACATCATCTTTATTTGTTCTCTCTCTCTTGTATCTACTTCGTTTAAACCTTCTCTCTTTTTTTCTCTCTACTTTCAAATCCACAATTACACACTTTTTTCTTTCTTCAGGTCAATCTAAATTTCCGACTGGTCAAAAAAAGAAAAAAAGAAAAGGAAAAAATATAAACATGCTTCGTATAAGTCAGAAATGACGACTAAACGAAATTAATGAATTTAAGAAAATCAATCACGATATTCATTCCGTCTTTATGTCAATCCTGTTTTTTCTAACACCACTTTTTCAAACATTATTCGGGTATTTGTACTCACCCATGTAAATCTATTCTCTGCTGCTGATATTTCCTAAAGTTAAAAAATGAAAAAAGGGTACTCCTCCGTGTCGAAACAAATCGTATCTTTATCCGTGTACGGGTTCTTCGCACCCGGTAACTGGTTAACTCCCTACACTCTTTGTCCAACACGGTACATCTTTAAACACATGCAGTAAAATATCACTGTCCAAAAACCGACAAGCGTACTCCACTACCGTAACAGCTCAATGATAGCCAGACAAACAACAGCAGCAGCAGAATTACGAGATTTGTAACAACGATGATGATTATGATGATGATGGGAGATAATAATACTCATGGTGTAGATGATGATGTTGCAGTAGGAGAGAACAGCAACCAGCCGCTCACTTTATTAGAGCCACTTGCTCCGACTGCAAAACTACCACTGCGATGCTACTGCTTCTCGATTGTTATTACAACCGGCGCATCATTCCTATTTTACTGATGCTGCTGCTAGAAGTCTCTGCTTCTATGGACGATTACAGGTGCATAACCATCGCCGGTATTATTACTGCTGCTATCATTATTATCATCATCACCATTATTATTATTATTATCATTATTATTATTATTATTATTATTGCTGGTGTTGATGTTGTTCACTCACTGAGTATCCGCATCATCTCAGTCGTAACTGGTCGCTTACACTAAAAATTAAGTGACAACACATCTAATTCGCACTTTAGTCCTCTTAATATTCTATTTTCGGTAATGTTGTCCTCTGGGTCGCCCCGACCCTTTCCCCTAATTTATAATTCCTGCAGCTTTTTTACTAGGTTCTTTGGAACTGCTCCTAGCTTCCAGATAACCTAGTACGACTGTCACTTTAGTGTGGCACAACCTTCTTAGTCCTATGGCAAGATTGAGACATCATTATTATTATTAGTGACTTTCATTATAGATGAAATGATAGCAAATCTCTTCAGTACTTTGTTACTCTCTTCAATCGTATAGCTGATTTTAGTAATGCTGTTGTTTTGGCAGTTTCAAAACTATTTCGAGTTCTCAATATCTTCGTAAAGCTATTCGGAACTATTCCAAGCGTGCTAGTATTGATGAGTACAAGTGTCACCTTCATGTTCCGAATAATATTGAGTCCTTTTTCAATATCTTAAAATCCTCACAAACCTTTAGCAACACTGTTGTCTTTATAGTCTCAATTCTTCCCCGAAGTACTGATTCAGTCATTCCTGATTCCAAGGATCTTTTCAGGGTTCCAACTGCACCTACAATTTTCGGCACGATGCTAACATTCATATTTCTTTGTTCATCTCCAAGAAATTTCCTGGTATTTTTCCCAATGCCTCATTCTTCTTTATAATCACTGTGAGATCACTTAGTACAACCAAATCCACAATCTGACAGGTTTCTTTTACTTACTCGGATAGGGTGCTTTGTCGAAATCCCAAAGTATTTTTTGATTTTTGCTTTTCAAGATCTTCTCTTTTTGTGTTAATCTCTTCGTTTGTGTTAATACCATTCGTCTATACTCTGCATATTCGAACACAAACCGTTTTTCACAGTTACCAGTGTATGACTTCCACATATTACTCAGCTACCGAACAAGTTCCTTGTATTTCTTTAATGCCTTACTCTTTTTCACATTCACTACGTGGTCTGCTAGCACAAGTACGTCCAAAATGTGGCTGATTTTTTTTTCATTATTCACGATTTCAAATCCAGTATCCTTGCTTGGATGTGATCGATATTATTAGTATTATTAATATTTACACTCACTTTATGTTCCTATTAATGTTAATTAGTGAGTCACATAGAAAATTCAATGACCAAGTTCCATTAATACCTCCATCACATTCAGTATCCTAGCTGCGTTTTTCTTAGGTTGGTTTCGATTCTTTATCAGTATCCTTTAAAATCTCAGTAGTACCGTCGTCTGGACAGCCTCAACTCTTCCACAATTTCCAAATTTTTCTAATGTTTTTGGTACACTTCCAGGTTTGACAACTGTTAAAGACACAGTCCTAAGGTTTACGTCTCGCAAATTTCGTTTCTCTCAGGTGAGATCCTGGTATTTTTCCAGGTTTTTGCTTTCTTTCATTAACCTCTAGTTATTCACTGGCAGGGTCACAGCCACAATTTAGCAGGTCTTCTTTTTCTTGTTTACGATCATATCAGAATTTGTTGTCTTGCTTGGATAAAGTGGTCTCAAAATCCCGAGTGTTTTATTCATTTTTTCTACAAATGTTTCCGGTTTGTGATTATATTATTTGTTAACGTGTTCGAAGCACAGTCATTTATTCTCTAAATACTAGAACAATCTTATAGCCAACGATACGAATCAAATGACAGTAAATACCCTCGGTATTCCAACATTCTTCTCTGTTGCCAACTTCAGATATCGGAGAATACAAATTATTATTTTTTCTGTTCCAAAAAAAAGAGAGATTTAAAAGATAAAACCTATACTATGTATGATATTTTACACGCCAATGTTTTTGCAATAAAATTAGTATTATCCAACCGATGTTGATGGAACCTTCGGGATATGATTAATATATCATATGAGCTTTAAGTTATACTAAATACCTTTATTAAATGTTTTAATAGTAATTTGTTTTAGGTGTGTCAGGTTACATTATGTAAAAGACTAAATGCCACACAAAGTTTTATTTATAAATAAATGTAAAATGTGTAGGCATTTAAATATATATTTAAGACAATATTCCATTTATAGGAATAAAATGTATTTTATTATTGAAGCTGTATTGTTTCCCAGAGATTTTCTTTGCTTGAATATTGTTTCCATTCTCATATATGTATCTTTTAACAATGAACCGTAAGTTTTCTATTTGGTTAATATCAAGAAATTTGTGAGGTGGCATTCAATTAATTGGGGACATTGAAACATTTTTTTTTCTTGTCAAAGTGAGAAATAGTTCGTTTTTGCAAAATGGGAAGTAATGTCGCTTAAGCATAAAGTTTCTCAGCTGTGACTTTTACTATTCAAAAATAACTTGTCCATGAACTTGCACTAATTATCTAGATTTGTCTTGACACCATAATCAACTTTGAAGTGATATATATAATTTTACTGCCTACAACACTAACTCTGAACATTACACTTCCTCCACCCATTGCCTTCTAATTCGTGTTGATACGACTTATTTGATATTAAGCAAAATGACTGATAAGAAAATTATTGGAAGGATAATGATGATGCCAATAACAACAGGAACCACAATAACAGATGTAATTCAATTTTGAGAAAAAGCAATAAAATATACGAAACTAAAATTGTATCACAGGAAATATTATATTGATAATAATATAGCCAAAGGTTTAGTGCTTTAATAGATAATATATTAATATACACTATAGTCATCCGCAGACAGATCTATTTTGCTGCATTACAGCTCCTCAGTACGACTTAGACGCCGGTCGCTTCCTAACCCAGGACTGAAACCCGACCGAATTGACGTCAGGCGGCGATTCTACCACGAGCCTCCAGTAGAAGAACAGGCTTTTTAGCGTGTATAAACACGTCCAATAGCTAGGGTGCTCCAATTCATTATCGAATGAGCGGTGCGTAATATATATATATATATATATATATATATATATATATATATATATATATATATATTAACATTATTTATATATGGATCTACATTCTGTCTTGGCGCATTGTAGTATCTGTGTTCTTTTGTCTAATATTTATAGTTTCAGTTTACTGTGAAAACTTTTACATATACAATACATATATGTGGGGGGGGGGGGTGTATTGAACTGCGTGAACATATGCAAAATAGCATGTAAGGCTCCTGACTCTGACGACTGGTTATTTGGTCAGATTCTTTAAGATGTGGATTGAAACTTTTCAGCACACACGTACATACACAGACAGACAGACAGACAGACAGACACAGACACAGACACACAAACACACACACACACACACACACACACACACACACACACACACATATATATATATATATATATATATATATATATATATATACATATATATATATATATTACTCTCCAAAATGGGGAAGTATTGACTGAATTGATTCTAAATCTTTACTTTAATTGAAAACTAGAGCTGGTGTGTAAATAGACAAATGTTTCACCCATCAAAGTAGATAGATAGATAGATAGATAGATAGATAGATAGATAGATAGATAGATAGATAGATAGATTCATTTTGCGATATAATTTCTCATCCTTAAATTGTTTTTCTGGTCTTTCAAAATGTATTTAACTTAAGGCTGATCCTAGAAATGCCATACTGTTGCAATCGGAAAATATTAAAGTTGTTTTTCTTCTATGATATTCGGTTTCTATTTAATCCTGAATTCTTAAAATCCTCAAAGGAAAAAACGAAACAATAACTGTTTACCCATTTGTGCTTTTGTTATTACCGTTATCATATTGTATAATTATATGTAAAAGCCAAAAACTAACTTTAGTGTATAAATAGTATGGTAACTTTCACTTGAATTTAAACGCTGTAAAAGATGAGGGATTGGTGAAGGAGATATTAGGTGAGTGGACACTTAAGTTAAAACTTGATAGTCAACAAAAATCAATAATTGAATGATCAACAATCTTTGAACACGGGCTTCAAAATGCAAACATAAACCATGCTGTCAAAATTTCCTATCGGAGAAAAGACAGAACCCTAAAGCTAGCTTGGCCATCAATAGAAAAACTACCATCTCTGAAACTTACTGACATTGTTCAATTTAGCATATAAGCTATTAGTTTAAAATAGAGTTGGTATTATACATGCCTCTCTCCATCTTAAAACGACTCTAGCGAAGGTTCAAGGCCTTTTACACTTATCTCATACATGATATGAGACATTCTGTACAAATCGTCTAAATTTCTCTTAAATCTTCTACCGCAAAGACAAGTAATAATGATGAAGATATGTATGTAGTTAGGTATATTTCCACTTGGTATCGGAATATTCTAGGTTTGCTTTTAGATTCAGAAATATTTCAGTCTCAATTAATTATTGCTTAACTCTTCTTACTGAGACCACAAAGGACGCAAAATGTGATTGAAAACTCAGAAGAATTTGTTGATTGATTTGTGCACAGAAGGAAGGATTTTTTTAAAAGATCAAACAGAAATAATTCAAACAAATTCATTATAAGTATTAAACTGATCAGAAAGTTATTACGTATTTCCCCGATATCAATTATTAGTCAGCAAGGGGAAAACCAAGGTTAAAAGGTAGTTATTCATCACTTTTGTGCCTAATTTGCAACACATTTCACAATTTAAATTAAAACACTTACAAACAAGAATTTCATATTTCTCACGAGCTTTGTCTTCAGAACCAAATACAAGGTTCCATTATCTGTAGCTGTCTTTTAACCAGGAATGTGAATCATCTATTTCTGTATCTCATTGTTACACATCATCAAAAATGCTTGTTAACAGAATACGAAAAAGACAGTGGTTATAACAAAATGAGAAATCAATGCCAACATTAAAATCAGGACTGCATCTGCAGAAATGTTTGTTGTGTTTGGTGTTATATGAAAGGTGTCATCCATTACGAGCTACTAGAACACTGAAGTACTATCACTGAAGATGCTTACTACCAGCAACTTGTAAACGAAAGTGCCATGCTTTTATAAATAGAAAAGGTAATATTGCCCTCCATGACAATACAACGGCGCACATGCCAAACAAACCCAAGACAACAAGAAAAAATAACATTAAGAGGTTCTCCCACATTCTTCATACTCAACAGATTTATCACTTATTGTTGTTTATGTTTCGATTGCTAGAACAGTTTACCAATGATAGAACATTCAGAAGCAAATTAGTTAAAAATAGATTTTCAAACGTCTTTTTCAAAAGTGATAAAAATTTATCGGATTGATAAAAAATTAATTCTATAATTATTTTTTTCAAGTAAATTATTTATTTAATATAAAAACAAGATGAGTTTTATAGAGCCATTTGAGATAATTTGGATTTCATCAAACTGTTTGGAGATAACTTTTTTAGAATAGAATTAGATTTCTTTGAACATGAAATCGAAAATTTGCCTTCTCTTTGGGCTTCAGTCGCTGGAAATTAAGGTGACTGCATTTTTTACAAATAACAATGAATTAAATTTAACTTACTTTTGTTTTTATATTCTTTCTGGCAAAACCTAATTATTTTCAAAACACTTTGTTATTTATATTTGAAACTTTTCTTAAAATACCACCAATCTTGAATTGAGAAGGGTAAGATGAACAAAATGTTCTTAGATCGACAATCAATACAATCAATTTTTAAAATTGGTTGTCCACCGTAATGTGGCTGACCACAAGTTTGGCAACGAATTTCGTTGAGTTCCTTTATATTTTATAACGTCAAGAATCAGCGACATAACTAATTCTTCTTAAAAACTGTTCACATATATTCTTCATAGTTCTATAATCATAGTATCGTAACAATACGTAAGAGTATAACGGATATCCATACACATATAAAGCATTAATGCACTGTTCTCTTCATCGTACTACATTCAAATACAACAAATATTTTTTTCAAAATCATCGCAATGCTGTTATTAGTGATATAATCTAAAATATCAGTCAGCCATATATAATAAAAGGATTAAACCAAACTTTTGAATACGTTACTATGTCAATGGGATGTGAGCCTGTGCACAGGTAATAATCCATTTCTTTCTGCATCTGTCTCATGGCTGGAATAGTTGCATGTTTGCCTCTAGCAGTTGTCGTTGGTATACGCGTCACTTAATATCTAGCTAACTAGAGTGTTTTCCATTCCTCATTGCTATCATTTTGCTTACTCTATTGTAACCAAATTTGATTGTACATGTCCATAAGAAAAATTCAGAACCTTCTACAGAAGGCAACAAGAGACGTGAATAGAAAGAACTGAGATAAAATCAAGAAAACCGAATGTATGGTTATCAACAAAAAGAAAGCCCCAAAATACCAACTACAAGTCATAGAAACTAAAAAAAATTAAGTACCTGGGAAGAGTTCTGACAGAGATGGAAAGTGTGACGCATTGGCATGGCCAAGAACGCATTTCAAAAGCTAACCAGAGTAATGAGATACAGGAAAATCTCATTGGAAACAATGGAAAAAGTGCTGGACTACTACGTAATATCTGTCTTTCTGTATGGCAGCGAATGTTGATCTCTTGAAGGATGAAGGAGAAGTTCGAGGCAGCAGAAATGTAATTCTACAGAAGGATGCTGAGGATAACATGAACCGAGCACGTGAGCAACAACTAGGTGTTGTAAAGGATGTAAACGTGAAGAAAACTCATCCTTAACATCAAGAAGAGACAGCTGAGGTTCCTGGGACATGTAATGAGGAAGGATGGTCTGGAGAATCTTATATTCACAAGCCGAATAGAGGAAAAGAGAGACAGGGGAAAGCAGCGTGAGACGTATTTGATAAGTTTGAGCAAATGGATGGCGGAGCGGGGTTTGGGAAAGATACCAAGAGGAAAAATATTAAGAGCTACAAGAGACAGGGGCGAGTAGAAGTCCATGATCGCCTACGTCCTGAAGAGACACGGCATATAAAGAAGAAAAATCAAATAGCTGCATACCGAGAGGATGAGATAGGTTTACCACTCTCAAGAAATGCATTTTCATCTTTTACTCTTTAATAACAAAAAAGTTTTCTGATACATGAAAAGTAAATTTTATCTTCATATTGAACCCAACTTCATATTCATATTTTCTTAAGCACCAAAATTCGAGTAACTTAAAGTGCGAAATAGCTTTCTCATAGAGAAAAATGGGATGGAAAATGTGGCTCTTTATTTCGAAATAGGGTGATTTCCAGAAATGTGCAAAATGTTTGGTGAGACACGGGAAATGCTGGGTAAAACTCATTGATCAATATTTTCAAGTTTGCCTATTATTTGAGAATTACCAAAATGTTTGAAAAATTTAGCCATGAAAGTTCATTACGTGTTACTGAAACTTTCTAAGATTCCACACATTTCTGGAAGTAAAATATGAGCTACATTAGGTTCATATACGCTGTTCGAGTTCCCCGATTTTTCGGTTAACATCTTCGATATATATAAAGGTTAGTCAATACGCTCATTGTCTAATAAGGAAAAAAAGTTATTTTATAACACGATATACATAATCTTCATTGTCAATGCATTATTCCCATGCTTCCCCAATAATCATATAGATTAAACATTATACAGTGTAAGTTTTAGGACAAAATTAATCTCACTGTATCAGCTATACAAGCTTATATGTATATAATCCACCTGAGTGTCTATTTTTATATAATTGTATACTAAGGAATGGAATTGCTGTTAAGAATTGTTAATTATTACCAGAATCAAATTTTATTTCTTCAGTACTTAAGGGGAATTCATTAATGTCGATTTATAAATAGACCAACTCCCAGAAGGTTGACAGATTTATCTCTTTATCTGTTCAGCCTTGAATACTTGGTTATTTTGTCCAATTACTTATTTCAAAATGGACATTTTTATCACTAATCACCATTATCAGTGAAAGCTATCAGTGCGGTAATTTTTTTAATTTCCTTGTATTGATTTTCGATCTAAAAACATTTTGTTCATCTTACCCTTCTCAATTCGAGATTGGTGGTATTTTAAGAAAAAATTTCAAATATAAATAACAAGGTGTTCGAAAAATAATTAGGTTTTGCCCAAAAGAATATAAAAATAAATGTAAGTTAAATTTATTTCAATGTTATTTATAAAAATGCAGTCACCTTCATTTCCAGCGATTGCAGCCTAAAGGAAAGGCAAATTTTCGTTTTCACGTTCAAAGAAATATAATTTTATTCTGAAAAAAAAAGTTTGAAAATACATTCTCAACTAATTTGCTTCTGAATGTTCTATCATTGGTGAACTGTTCTAGCAATCAAAACAGATGACCCTCTGTAAGTGCTAAATCTGTTGAGTGAGGAAAATGTGGGAGAACCTCTCATGCTAATTTTATTTTTGTTATTGTCTTGAATTTGTTTTGCAAGATGCAACGTTGTATTTCCATGGGGAATAATATTACCTTTTTTATTTACAAAAACGAGACACTTTCGACATAGTGCTTTGTTTACAAGTTGCTGATAGTAATCATCTTCAGTGATGGTCCTTCAATGTTCTAGTAGCTCGTAATGGATGACACCTTTCATATTCCTCTAGACATACAATAAACACTTCTGTAGATGGAGTCCTGGTTTTAATGTTGGCACCGATTTCTGACTTGGCAGACCGGCTGCAGCCGCTCTCTCACCGGCGTGATGTGGCTTCCCTGTGCCTCTTCTACAAGTACTTTCATGGCTTCTGCTCCGATGAGCTTAGATCACTGGTGCCGCCTAAGCACGAATTTACACGAGATACTAGATTAGCAACTAGGTCCCACCCTTTTACAGTTAAACAAATAAGATGTAACCGTAAATTCTAGTCCAACAGCTTCTTTTCTCGCGCTTCCCGCCTGTGGAACTCCCTTCCACAAGTCTGCTTTCCCGACAGTTACAATCTCCAAGTGTTTAAATGTAGGGTCAATAGACACCTCCTATCACACTAACTCCCAACTATTCTCAGAACACTCTCATCTACCAAACCCTCATTCTCGGTATCCCTACCCGCCTATCACCCACCCTCTGACATTTCCTATATTTAATCATCCTTTCTCCACTCTACGTAGCCCCCTGCGCAGTAATGGCAGTAACATGCCTTGCTCGAGGTGAAACGCTTATAAAAATTTAAAAAATTAAAAAAACTACTGTCTTTTTCGTTTTCTGTTCACCTGAAAGTAATATTTTTGTAACAATGAGATGCGAAAATAAAAGTTTGGCATTCTTAATAAAAAGTCTGCTGCTGATGGTGGAATATTGAGTTCGGTTCTCGAAAAAGTTCATGAGAAATCCAAAAATTCCGTCTTAACAAGTTTTCTCCAATTAAATTCTGAAATGCTCTTATAAACTAATTCTAGAGGGAGTTTCCTACTATTCAACCATGATTCATTGACTTATCATTAATATCGATGAAATATGTAATTACTTATCGAACACTAACATTTATAAATTTATTTTCACTGACATTTATAAACCCAGTGAACAAAATTTCCTAAAGATGCCTATGAGCATATAAATGAATCTTGTTAACTTATGAACAAATTCATTATTTAAAATAAAATCTTGTTTTTATATTAAATAATTTATTTGAAAAGGAACATATTCACAGAATTAATATTTTATCAATCCGACAGATTTTCATCACTTTAACTTTATTTTTAGTGGATATTCGTATTTGAGGAGGTGCTCTGTTTATTTATTAAACAGTATTTGAGAAATTGTATGACAAAGTGGAAAAGATTTACTTGTGATGCGTTTCGTCCTTCGACTAAATTTATTATGTTGGTATGACTACACATGAGTGCAACTGAAGAGTACTGTAAATTTTATAATTTTTTTTTTTTCATTTAGAGTATTTTTCTTTTACTTTCCATCTCTTTTACAAGTAGGCATTCCACACGATGATAGTGATCTTCCGGGAATGGTGAAATCTTGTAAGAGACAGGACGCAAATTTACTACGGATTTCCTTACGATAAAGGTACTCTCTAGACATTTTCGTCGTAGTGAATTATTTTTCCTTTGATCAGAGTGACATTTTTTTATGTTAAACTTATGGTCAGTCTCGTTACGGTGGACAACCGACGTATTTGACATATTATTTTGTAAAATATCTCTTTTCTGTTCATAGAATATTTTATTTATATTCCTTGAGATTTCTCCGATGTATTTTTGTGACAATTATTACAGGCAATGGAGTAAACTTCTCCTTCAAGTTTTAGCTTTTTGTTTTGTTTAGTACTAAGTCTTTTATTGTTTTTGAATGTAGAAATAACAATGTTTATGCTGAATTTAGATAAATACTTTTTTATTGTAGATAAGTTAGTAGACAGGATAATATTTTCTATTCAATGTGTTTGTTTGAAAGATTTTATGGCTCTTTAGCTTTGCATTGAATATAAAATAATTAGGATACTGGAAAAGTTTGAAAGTGTTTTCAATATATTTCTTCTCTTTGTGTAAATAATCCAAACTGCATATTCTTAGTGCTCTTAGGTAGAATCCAATGATTATAGTGGATTTTATTTTGTTGTTATTATGAAAATAGAAATTTATAAGATCATTTTTGTTGATCGATTTCCGATTTAAACTGTCGATTAATGAAAAAAATTCTTAATAACCAACCACAGAATGAGGCGTTCTTTATTATGTAACAGAATGCTTTTTTTTTCTTTTACCGTAAAATCTTCAATAGACATGGTGTTATCGGGTTGGCTTCTGGTAACAAGATATCAGATTGGGCGCTGAAAAGTTCTCTGCCCTTACCATTCCCTAAAATTTGACCAGACCAAATGAGCGAAATTCAGATATTTCTAAGAGCTTCTTTGTCAAACTGAACTCTTCAGCACCGCTTCATACAAACTAAAAGCAGATACGCTGTTGGCCTATTCACATATACAACAAAACTACTTTCCATAACAAGCATTTACAACTACAACTTATTCGCAAAACTGCTTCTTCAATGGGCTAGCATTTAACCAACTTAAACCTAACTTTTCTGTACAGTAACCACGTTTAACCGCGAAGATATATTCTAAGACTTCTCACAAATGTCTGAAACGGCAGTTAGTCTCAAACCCTGTTTTTCTTTATGATAAAGTCTAGTTTTAAATATAGCACAATCAAAAGTAAAAACAATAATTAATAAGAACACTTATAAAATATTTATCTATATTTCTGAGATGAGGTATTGTAACTATTTACAGTATTTGCATTGTTCGGAATGTTTTCCTCATCTCTGTTACCAGATTCACTACGTTTTAGTCGTTGGACGCTCCGACTTCTTCGGTGGTTGGAATTTCGAACTGAACCCTTTATTTCGTTCACCGGGGCAGATTGTTTTAGCTCCATAGAGTCATGTCTCTTCTAGATGTTTCAGTATCAGTTATCTCCCTTTAACTCAACTCTCTAAGTTTTGTTAACCTCTACTGTAGCCAGGTATTGAACTCGCATCTCTTTTAGGTCACAACAACAGTCCGAACAGTGTAAATATAATAAAAGTTATGTTGCGGGTAAAATATGCTTTCTCACCATAGATCTTAGCAAACTTAGCATACAATTTTTCTTTCCCAAAGTCGAGAAATTTAAGATTCTCTTTGGCTTATACAAATTGCCCACAGAATTATTAATACATGACATGCACCATAATTGTAATATAAACGATATCATAGTTTTATTAGAAAAAAATGAATGTTTTTATTGAGTTGCATTCTATTGAATTCATTGCATTCACTAACGCGCAAATACCTTTGGGAAAGGTATTAATCCGTCTATTCCTTCCAGTTATGGGTTAAATAACAGGACAGATTGGGTTCTATAGCCTTGGTCGGCAACCAGTCTACCGCAGAAAGCAATGGCAACCTACTGCGGGGTAATCATATGCCCAGTCAGTCATGTCTCTTTCGAGACATGATCGCCCAAGCGTGTATCACGTATGGCACTTAACTGAGTGACTGATTCTATTGAAACTTTGAAATAATCTCGAGTTTTTACAATGTCTCGCGGAATTTTGATAAAATATATTATTCTTCAAGCTGTCCAATCTGTGCTTTAAAATTTTCCATAGCTAAGACAACATTTCACCCTGCCATTTTAATATCAAGGACCCTCTGCTCTAGTTTAGTGAAAATAAAATCTCGCTCCTCAAAAATCTTCATGAAAAGACTTAGTAAGTACAATATTAATGTGTATAACTCTCTCAATAAATAAATACATTTTTGTCTTTATCTCCTGTTATTCTATATGATCTGCTGAAATATGAAGTATATCTAAATTATGTTTTCTGAAATTTCTTTATACGATCAAAAAATCTGGAGATGATATACTGTGCTAGGCGGTTTCCCGTAATACGCAAACAATATGAATACTTAGGCACATATCAGTGCATGCGTACAAAGAGATTACGAGTTGTATAAAAAATCGTATGTGCATTCGTAAGAAACAAAATGCATTTAGAATATCAACAATAGCGATATAAATGAGCACAAACCGAATTTACATATACAAAGAATAAAGCATAGATAGATAGATAGATAGATAGATAGATAGATAGATAGATAGATAGATAGATAGATCTTTAAAAAAATACAAATATTTTTCAATGTATGTGTGCATGGTTTACGCGGCCTTACATTGTGAATCACCCTGTATTAAATAAAGGGTAAATATATTCATGGCAAATGCTAACCAATTATTGGGAGAAAAATATATATCTTCATGAAGTACACCACATCTGGACTGGGGCCGATGAGGAAATACATAAATGTTCTTTGTTTGATTTTTCTTTGCTGTGAATAGATAGAATCAGAGGAATAGACACTTTTGAAAAAAAATGACGACTGATTTAGGTTAAGATCGATTTTTATCGATTTAAATTTATTGACAAATAGAGGGAATCAATATGAATGTGGAAGATGAGAATAAGCTAAAAGTTAGGTTACTATCGACTATATTATGCTTTTAATTCTTATTTTTTATTTATTCAGGTTATTTTTATCTACTTATTTTAGTGAGATTCAGCCATTTGCAAGTATACGAAAGGCGCTCTTTTGTACGTTAGACTGAGGTATGCTTAATTATATGATAAAACTAGAGGTAAAAATATTTTTCTCTCTCCTCCATGATGTTTGGTCTTAAGGATGGAAAAGAAACTCTCTCTCTCTCTCTCTCTCTCTCTCTAGATAGATAGATAGATAGATAGATAGATAGATAGATAGATAGATAGATAGATGAAAGGGTCAAAAATTTAGAAATATCAGTACACTGGATCGTTTACTTTCCCCTTCAATTGATGGTGTAATTTGTAAAGAGTTATTAAAACTATGGGCTATAGACAGGATTTAATGACATTTACCATGAAATGATAAATGCTGGAGTAAGAAAGACGGGATACGAAAAATAAGGTTGGTAATCATCCAACAAAGGAGTACTTTGTGTACCTCACTTGGACCAGAAAACATCGATATTGTATCGTTGAAGACGTGTCAACGTGTCATCTGGCAGGCAATCGAGTTCATGTTTGAAAGCGACGAAACTATGTATCCAGCCTTTCAGCAGCGTTTTGTGTAACTCAGTATTGGCTCTGTAATGGTTGGGAGTGTGTTATGTGTTCTGATGGTCTGACTCTTTTAATCTGGAAAACATTAAGTGTAAGCATTTGAATCTCACGTGATTGCCAGATTAATTCATGTATGTATGTATGTATGTAGGTAGGTAGGTAGGTAGGTAGGTAGGTAGGTAGGTAGGTAGGTAGGTAGGTAGGCCAGTTCTTGACAAGTTAACAAGGTTATAGGGTTATCAGTATAATGCATCACACCTTTTTGTCATGAATAAAATTTGTTTTGTTTTTTGTTTGTTTTTTTTTTGCTTTTGTTTTTTAGGCCACGTTTAAGGTTCCATACGAATGCACATCAGAATTAGTGCGGGTTTGTTAGAAACACTGGAACAATGAATGTAATATTTATACTCAGCAGAAAGAACAATACAAATGCAAAACTATGTTTACCTATGTTTTATAGATTATGCAAAACAGTTTGATAAAGTACGTCACAAAGAACTGTTAGAACTGCTAGTTGACCTTAATATATTTGCAAAAAATATTAGAATAACGCTGAACCTATACTGGCAGCAAACCGCCTGAATACGAACAGAAAAATGAATTCAGTAAATATACAAAACTAGAAAAGTGTGTGACACAAGTAAATGTCTTCTTGTCGGATTTATTTAGCATATACAGTGAGGTGATTTTGAGAGAATTAGAAGTTCTACCAGGATTCCTTATTAGCGGTACAATCATAACAATATAAGATATGCAGATGACCCAGTGTTAATAGCAGAAACAGAAAGAAAACTACAATAACTCCTACAAAATGAATTGGAGAAAAGCGAGAAGAAAGGACTAAACATCATTTGCAAGTAGGCAGAATGCATGGTTTTTAGAAAAGGGAACAGCCTAACATGAAAATTACAAATTGTAAATTCTAAAATCAAACAAGTACAACAATTTAAACATCTGGGAAATATTTAAACAGAGAACGGAAAATGCAACACTGAAATCTGAATGAGAATTTGGACAGCGAAATAGTCTTTTAGGGTACATGCTCCGAAGGCCCCACAATAAAAATCGGCCTTATACCACATCCCACCTTTGTGGGGAGGTTTGGATAAATACCAGGTCTATTAGAATAATGAAAGAAGTAAGCCAAAGTATTAATAAACATGAACATTTTGTTAGAAACAAAGAAAAGAGTACTGAACAACTGTGTAATATCAGTCCTCCTATGTTTGACAATGAATGTATATACTATGGATACCATAGACCTAACATGTGAGCAACGACGAAATCTTAGTAAAAAATCGAAATAAAAATGGCACTTACTTTTCATCAGAAACAGACAGTTTAGATTTCTAGGGTAAATAATGAGAATGCTTGGAAAATTTGATACTCACAAAGCGAGTGAAGGCAAGAGGAACAAAGGAAAACAACGCACAAACTATCAAGTAAATGGATGGCAGAACAAGATTTAGGGGAGATAATAAAAAGATAAAATTTACTAAGGGCTACAAAGTATAGGAAATAGTTGAGGGTCATGCTCTGAAGAGACAAGTCACATAAAAGAATTGTTATCATATAATGTGTTTGCGTTTGCAGGAATTTAATAAATTTTGGAATATTTCGGCCTTTAATATATTAAATAAGAAATTATATCATTTTTTATTGCTAAATATCCATAAACTTCCAGTAAACCTTTTTGCATTTTTTTTTTTTTGCTAAATATTCCCCAACTTTCAAATACACAAAATATACAATAATACAAATATATTTTCTTTATTTCATTCCATTATTTTCAATTGTTTCTTTTCATTCATTTAGCAATGAATACAAAAATATATTTCTAAACTAAACATTAAACTTTTAACGTTATACAAATTTCTTATTGAAATATTTTAGCACTGTGAAATGTTTTAGCAATATTTATGAGATTCAAATTTCTGAAATATTGATCTTATTGATTTTTTAAATTGCTCTCTTGTATTTTTTTAAATATTCATTCATGTACATATTCAAAATATACACCTTTTTTAATATTGATTTTTTTTTAATTTATTCATTTCTACTTTTTGTAATTCAATCACTTATAAATTTAGGAAATACTCTTTATGAATCATTTTCTCTTCTCTATTTTTCCTTTGCTAGCTATATACTCTAAACGCGGATGTGCACAGTCACACACAGATAGATAGATAGATAGATAGATAGATAGATAGATAGATAGATAGATAGATAGATAGATATGAACAGACTGAGATACATACTTACATACATGCATACATACATACATCAAGAAATGAAATCAAAGCTATTTAATTCCTCTAGCAGTAGTTTCCACTATCTCATTCGAAATAATATCCGTATGTGCAGTTTTGCACATTGATTTGCAAACAGTACTGCTCACAAAGCGTTGAAAACTAAAATGTTCGGGTCAATTCTTTAGAGTTTTGGTGGTATTATCTTAGATAGATAGATAGATAGATAGATAGATAGATAGATAGATAGATAGATAGATAGATAAGTTCTTAGACTAACACAGTTATTAGATTAAATTTTCATTGCATGATGTTCGCAGTGACAAAGGAAATTATGTTGAAAAATATTTGTTGCATAAAATGAATACTTCAATCATCATTAGACTACAAGTGTGTTCATGTACATACGTAGCTAGATAGATAGATAGATAGATAGATAGATAGATAGATAGATAGATAGATAGATAGATAGATAGATAGATGATTCGGTGTTGTATAAGGGAAAATGGATACTTAATTTTTATATATTTACAACAAATTGAATACATACGACAACTAAACTTTTGATTCGCTCCATATTCAATTAAACTTAGTAACTACTATTATGCATAGCTTTATCTGTAAATGCGACCTTGGACCAAACTTTGATGGATCGTTACTATCCTTATCTGTTATCAACGATCCCATTCCTGTGGTCTCTGATAGTTTTCAAGCCCACTAATATTTGTCTGGAGTTCATCTATCGCTTGAGTACTCTTTCTATTGTTGTACGAGAATATAATATCCCATCTTCTTCTTCTTCTATGTGCCCTGTCCCTTCAGGACGTAGGCGATCATGGATCTCCACGTCTCTCTATCCCTTGTGGCTCTTAGTATGTTTGCTCCTGTTGCTCCTGGCAACCCCCGTTCCGTCATCCACCTGATCAGACTCTGCAGATATGTTATCCGCTGCCTTCCTCTGTCTCTCCTTCCTTCTATCTGTCCAGTCAGTATCAGGTCCTCCAGGCTCTCCTTCCTCATTGCGTGTCCCAGGAACTTCAGTTGTCTCTTCCTGATGCTCAGCATCAATTTCCTTTTGTTGCCATTCTTTCTAACACTTCGTCGTTGCTTGTATGCTCAGTCCACGATATACGTAGCATCCTTCTGTAGAACCACATTTCGGCCGCTTCCAGTTTTGTCCTCATTTTCGATGATATTGTCCAGCATTCACAGCCGTACTGAAGAACTGACATCACGTAGCAGTCTAGCACTCTTTTCTTCGTTTCTATTGAGATCTTCCTGTGTGTTAGTATTTTGCTCAGCTTCTGGAACGCGTCCTTTGCCATGCCAATTCGCCTTCGGATCTCCGTGTCGCACTTTCCATCTCCTGTTAGAACACTTCCTAGGTACTTAAATTCTTGGACTTGTTTGATTCTGTTATCCCCCACCTGTATTTGGCATTTTGGGTTGTATCTTTTGCTGATGACCATGCACTCAGTTTTCTTAAAGTTTATTTGTAGTCCTTTCTTGTCACTCTCCACTGCTACTTTCTGTATGAGATCTTGCAGTTTCCTTTCCGTGTCCGCAATCAGTACTGTATCGTCCGCGTATCTTATGTTGTTCAGGTTGTGGCCTCCAATAATAAATCCTGGTGTGTCATCTAGGGTCCTCAAAATATTCTCGCTGTATAGGTTGAACAAATCCGGTGAAAAGACACATCCTTGTCTTACGCCTTTTTCTATCTTTGTGTATCTACTGAGGTCGTTACCTGTCCGTATGCAGGCCGTTTGCTGCCAGTAGAGATTCTTGATTATTCTTATATCTTTGCCGAAAATGTCGAGGTTGCCTATCATTTCCATCAATTCTTTGTGTCGTATTTTGTCGAATGCTTTCGCGTAATCAATGAAGCATAGGTACAAGTCTTTCTTCATTTGTAATGCCCTTTCAGAGAGCATCCTAATCATGAATATGGCGTTCCTTGTTCCAGTGTCTTTGACGAACCCGCACTGTTCCTGCCCTATCTCTGGCCTGATTCTGCTTCTCGCTCTATTCATCAGGATTCTGAAAATCAGTTTTGTGATGTGACTCATTAAGCTGATAGTTCTGTGTAGTTCACACTCGTTTGCACCTGGTTTCTTCGGCAGTGCTATAAATATCGACTTGCATAGGTCATCTGGTATTATTCCGCTGCTATAAATTTCGTTTATTATGTCGGTAATCTTTTCTATGCCATATTCTTCTAAGGCTGTCAGCAGCTCTATCACTATGCCATCTGGGCCAGGTGCTTTGTTTCTGTTCATTTTGGCCATTGCAGCTTCCACTTCGGATTTTAGTATTTCCGGTCCATCCATCTCCTTGTGTATTCTCGGTTGTTCTCTCTTGTCGCCAAAGAGATCCTTTATGTATTCTTCCCATCGCTGGAGTATTTCCTCTTTCTCTACTATGATTGTCCCTTCCTTGGATTTTATGCATCCTGTTGAGGAACAGGTTTTTTGTCCTGTCAGTTCTCTTATCTCTTTATGCATTTCTGCTTTGTTGTTCCTGCTCAGTCTCTCTACTTCTGCACATTTGTTGTTGAGCCATTCCTCTTTGGCTTGTCTGCATTTGTTCCTTATCTCCATGTGAAGTTTTTTGTACTCTGCTCCGTGTCTTGGCGTTATTTTTTGTCTCCTTTGCATCATGTGGAGGATCTCTTCGGTCATCCACTCATTTTTTCTTCTGCGTCTGATTTCCTTTGGGGCTATGTTGTTCGCTGAGGTCACCATTGCTTCTTTTAGTGACTCCCATTTTGAGTATCCTTTTCCAATTTGTTCTTCATATTTCTTTTTTACGCTGTTATTATATTCTTTCTGCAGGGTGAGATCATCCTCTAGTGTGTCGTATTGCAGTCTTGGTGTTATGCTGGGTTTCTTCAGTCTTCGGAGTTTCACTTTTAGTTTGCAGATGACTGGGACGTGGTCACTTCCGCAGTCAGCACCTGGGTACGTTTTGCATTGGACTACTGCGTTCCTGAATCTCTTGTTTATTGTTATATAATCTATTTGGTTCTTCGTGTCCCCTCCTGGGCTTCTCCATGTCCATAAACGTCGTGGATGTTCTTGGAACCAGGTGTTAGTAATGACCTGGTCATTGGCTGAGCACCATTGGATCCATTTTTCTCCTCTTTCGTTGCGCTCTCCTAGACCGAAGTTGCCGTTCGTGTCTCCTTCTCTATCTTTACCTACCTTTGCATTTAAGTCCCCCATTATTATCCTGACTTCTTGGCTTTTGCACTGAGCCTTAGCACTGTCCAGTATTGAATAGAATGATTCTATTTCGTCCTCTGAGCTTTGAGTTGTTGGCGCATAGACTACTATAATAGCTATATTGAGGGGCCTTCCCCGCAGTTTAACCAAGAGGACTCTCTCTGACAGTTGCCAGTATCCAAGTACACATCTCTTAACTTGTTTGTTTAGTATTAAAGCGACCCCTTTTTCGTGTTTTTTTCCTCCTGCATATATTATCCTGTGGGTGTCGCTACTGAAATCTCCGTTATTAGGCCATCTTGTTTCACATATTCCTAGGATGCTGATATTCAGTCTGTTCATCTCCTGTTTAACATTCTCTAGTTGTCCACAGTTCAGTGTCCTGACATTCCATGTTCCTATAGTGAGTTTGTCTTTGATTCGCACAGTTGCAGGATAACGGTCCAGCGACACCTGTTGCTCATGTCGTTCTTTCCCGGGCGAGGGACAAATTTTGGAGTAAAATGTCCCCTTTACGCCGTTGGTGCTAACAGTCGCCGGATGACGGTCAGGTGGCACCTGTTGCCCATGCCGGTCCTTACCGAGCGAGGAGTTGCTTCCTTGGGAATTAACCCCCTTCACGCTGTTGGCTTTCATATATTTATTGTGACTATCCATGATTGAGCGGGGGAAGATAGTGGAGTGGTATCCCGTTGCCTTCTCCACAATGGTTTATTGAGACATCACCTCTAGTTAGCTGGCCGTTGACTCTTTGAGAGTTCTTCCGCCCTTTGTAGGTTTATATTTTGGCCTACAGGAATGCTAACGTCCCAATTAAGTGTACATATAGCTGATGTAAAAAAAAAAAAAAAAAAAATACTAAGTCGAAATGGAGTTCAGACACAAGAAAAATTTAGTATATTTTTATGAAAAAACTTAAATGGTAAAAGAAAACAGATACAAACTAGTCTAAATTCTAAGAACCTCGCAGCAGTAATTACAATCAGCATACTTTACCAGTAGTCACAAGAAATATTATGCATATTCGACATTTTGGCAGTCATCTTCTGACTTTCTTTGGTTCTATCATATATATACTGATACAGTGCTGGTAGGAACACGTGGGGTTTTTTTTTTTTTTTTTTTTTGGAAGGGGGATGAAGGAAAAGGATTGCTAGGAGAGAAAGGACGCTAACTTTTCCTTAGACTGAAGACGAGGAGAGAAAAAAAAGGTCATTTTAAATTCTATAGAATCCTTTCTTTTTTTTTTTTTTGGTAGCTACAGGCAAAAACAGAAATAAATTCAAAATATACTCACTCTGAAAGAAAATATATGTAAATAAAATATACGTAGCATGAATTAGACGAACCTTTCCTTTAGCTAGTCTAAATTCTAAGAACCTCGCAGCAGTAATTACAATCAGCATACTTTACCAGTAGTCACAAGAAATATTATGCATATTCGACATTTTGGCAGTCATCTTCTGACTTTCTTTGGTTCTATCATATATATACTGATACAGTGCTGGTAGGAACACGTGGGGTTTTTTTTTTTTTTTTTTTGGAAGGGGGATGAAGGAAAAGGATTGCTAGGAGAGAAAGGACGCTAACTTTTCCTTAGACTGAAGACGAGGAGAGAAAAAAAGGTCATTTTAAATTCTATAGAATCCTTTCTTTTTTTTTTTGGTAGCTACAGGCAAAAACAGAAATAAATTCAAAATATACTCACTCTGAAAGAAAATATATGTAAATAAAATATACGTAGCATGAATTAGACGAACCTTTCCTTTAGCTAGTCTAAATTCTAAGAACCTCGCAGCAGTAATTACAATCAGCATACTTTACCAGTAGTCACAAGAAATATTATGCATATTCGACATTTTGGCAGTCATCTTCTGACTTTCTTTGGTTCTATCATATATATACTGATACAGTGCTGGTAGGAACACGTGGGGTTTTTTTTTTTTTTTTTTTGGAAGGGGGATGAAGGAAAAGGATTGCTAGGAGAGAAAGGACGCTAACTTTTCCTTAGACTGAAGACGAGGAGAGAAAAAAAGGTCATTTTAAATTCTATAGAATCCTTTCTTTTTTTTTGGTAGCTACAGGCAAAAACAGAAATAAATTCAAAATATACTCACTCTGAAAGAAAATATATGTAAATAAAATATACGTAGCATGAATTAGACGAACCTTTCCTTTAGCTAGTCTAAATTCTAAGAACCTCGCAGCAGTAATTACAATCAGCATATCTATACTGTCTCAATAATTATTCCAGGGTTAAATAGTGTTAAATCCCACTGCATCGCATCCACATGGTCACAGTTACGCTACCGCTTTGCCTATTATGTCACGCATATGACTAAGCCTATTACTATCAGTGGAGCGAACTTATTCAGTGAATAGCTGTTTCTTATTCTTTGGCACTTTAATGTATACAACTATCAATTCATAGGAACTACATCATGGTTTAGTGGCACCAGTAGACAGTGTTGAAGCCCAGGTAAAATCAAGATCTCGAATATACATTTCGAAAAGAAGCAGGTTCCCTCCCTTAGAAAATCTAGCATTAAATTGTCTTCGTAGACCCTATCTATTTCTGCGCCAGCATGAGCAAAACATGTAATTATGACATTTGAAAATACTAATTTTATACTTATACATAATATATTTACCTGATATATTAGCCCTATGTGAAACTAATCTTAACCCTTCTATCCCCTCATCTGAGTTCTGCGTTCCTGGCTACCTTCCCCTCTTCAGGAAGGACTCCAATGTTCATATGCATGGGCTTGGTGTCTATGTCAGCGAACACCTTCCCTTAGCTAGGGTGTCATCTTTTGAATCCCCAGATCATTCTTTCATGTGCTTCCGCCTCTCACTTCTCAGCTCGATTAGCTATCTCTTCTTTCTGTACCGCTCTCCTTCCTCCCCTGATTGTTCGTTACTTGACATCATTTCTGACAATATTGACAAAGCCATTTCTACCCATCCCTCTGCCCATGTATTCGTGTTTGGTGACTTTAACGCCCACCACACCAAGTGGCTGAAGAACGCTGTCACTGACCCTGCTGGTGTCCACACCATGAACTTTTCAATCACCCAATCCCTTACGCAAGTAGTGGACTTCCCCACGCGTTTCTCCGACAACCCTAACGGAAGGAACTCACTTCTAGACCTCTGCTTCACTTCCATCCCAGACTCTTGCACTACCAGACAACTCTGCCCACTTGGAAACTCTGACCACACTGTAGTGTCCGTCAATATTTCACTCCACTCCCGCCCGACCCATGAAACACAGACAAGTAGAATATCATACTGCTATCAAAGAGCAGACTGGGATTCGTTCCGAGACTTCCTCTGTGACATCCCTTGGAACAACGTCTTTAGTCTTCCCATCGAAGAATGTGCATCCGAGGTCTCCTCCTGGGTTAAGGCTGGCATTGATGCCTTCATCCCTGCTAGGAAATTCCAGCTTAAATCTCATTCGTCTCCATGGTTCTCACCCGCTTGTTCGGCTGCCATTGCCCACCGGAATCATTTCTTCCGACTTTATCGTAACTATGCGTCGGAACAAAACAGGCGCCTTTTCACTTCAGCTCGTAATAAGTGTAAAAGGGTACTTAACGAAGCTAAGATGTTGTTTGCTGCCAGAATGAAGCAACGCATAGCATGCTCTAAATTCGGCTCTAAAGACTACTGGCGACTCTGTAAAAGAGTACTTAACAAGAGCAAGTCCACAATACCCCCGCTAATCAACAAATTTGAGGTCCTCACCTCCCCAGCAGATAAGGCTGAATGTTTTGCCCGCAGATTCTCGAACAATTCGAGTCTGGACTCGTCTGGAGTTTTTACACCCGACTTCTCACCTAGAACCGAGGCACAACTGAATGATGTCCACATTACACCTTCGCTTGTCTCTAAGATAATCTTAAAACTTGACCCTCACAAAGCGAGCGGTGGTGACGGAATCCCAACCATAGTCTTAAAGAAATGTGCCCCTGAACTCTCCTCTATCCTTTCTAAGCTCTACAACCTCTGCCTATCTGCTTCCTGCTTTCCTGCCTGTTGGAAATCTTCCTCTATAGTTCCTATATTTAAAAACACTGGAGAACCCTCTGACCCTGCAAATTACCGCCCTATCAGCCTTCTTCCGATCTTTGGCAAAGTGTTCGAAGCCATTATCAACGCCGAGGTGGTTCAGCATCTCACAGCACACAGGCTCCTCTCGGACAAGCAATATGGTTTCCGCTTCACCAGGTCTACTGCTGATATGCTAACGACCATCACCGAGTACATATACCAGGCACTCGACAGGAATGGCGAAGCTCGAACCGTTGCATTGGATATATCTAAGGCGTTCGACAGAGTTTGGCATGCTGGCCTTCTATGTAAACTGCGGAGCTATGGTATAACTGGACATTTGTTTGAACTAATCCAGTCATTCCTCTCTAACCGCACAATGAAAGTGGTATTAAACGGACATGCCTCTCAGAACTACCATACAAACGCAGGTGTTCCCCAAGGCTCCATCTTAGGTCCTACACTCTTCCTGATATATATTAATGATCTGCCTGATTCCATAAGAACCCAAATAGGTTTGTACGCCGATGACACCACAGTTTACTCTCGCCTCCAACAAAAATCTGGTGTAGGCGTCAAAGCTAAACTCGCAGCCGAGATTGAAAAAGACCTCCAATCCATATTGGACTGGGGTAAGAAGTGGCTAGTAAATTTTAATGCTTCTAAAACGAAGCTACTGTCAATTAACCATCATCGACAATCTCACCTACCTCCCATTAGCATGGACCAGGCTTGCCTCCCAGAGAGTAAAACACTACGCCTCCTTGGTCTCACACTTTCAGCGGACCTCAAATGGAATGACTATATCGAATCCATTGCTAAATCCGCTGCTATGAAAGTCGGTTCTCTGTGTAGGGCCCGGAAGTTTTTTCCGTCTAAATCTATCCTGCACATTTACAAATCTACCATCCGCCCGTGCATTGAATACTGCTGCCATATCTGGTCGGGTGCCCCTGCTGTTCTCCTCGGGCTTCTCGATAAGGTTCAGAGGAGGGTCTGTAATGTGATAGATACCGACTTGGCAGACCGCCTGCAGTCTCTCTCCCACCGGCGAGACGTGGCTTCGCTGTGTCTCTTCTATAAATACTTTCACGGCTTCTGCTCCGATGAACTTAGATCACTGGTGCCCCCTAAATACGAATTTGCACGAGATACTAGATTAGCAACTAGATCCCACCCTTTTACAGTGAAATCGATAAAATGCAGCCGTAACTTCTACTCCAACAGTTTCTTTCCTCGCACTTCCCGACTGTGGAATTCTCTTCCAAACGATTGCTTCCCCGACGGCTACAATCTTCAGGAGTTTAAATGTAAGGTCAATAGACACCTCCTAACACACTAACCTGCTCCCATTCTATCAAACACTCTTCCCATCTGCCCGACACTCATCCTCGCTATCCTTACTCATCTATTACCTTTCTCCTGACATTCCCTATGTCTATCCACTCCTTCTCTTTACCTTCCCCTATGTAGCCCCATGCGCAATAGTGGCAGTGGAATGCCTTGCTTGGGGTGAGATGATTAAAAAAAAAAAAAATAAATTACAAAAATATAACACACACACACACAAACACTTACACAGACACACATACACACACACATATATAGCGTGCGATGAATAAACTGTCATCTAAATTACGCAAATTAAAATGACACTGACGTCTCATTTTAACACATATATTTACCAAAATTGCAGAAAGATATCTTGAAATACTAAAGAGTAAATTTATTTCATAAAAACTCCACTAATTTGAACCAACGTCTCGAGATGACTTCCGAATCTTTTGCAACTTTTATGGACGGTCTCTTTGAGTAAGTTGGTGAATGTTGTCATAATCCTTGCCTTCAATTCATCTTTGGTCTTATTGGTCTCTTGCTCTACTGCGTCCCACGCATAATAAAGGAGGTGCATTCTGACGATACAGATGATTAAATGTAAGGAATTATATAGTAGCAGAAATTTTTTGGTAGTCATGACTGGGTTCTCTTGCTTGTGTAGCATGGTGCAAAGTCCTGTTGTGAGAAAAAAGATCTTACAGCAGCCATCCTATTGACGCAAAAAAACACTTCTTCTTCAAGGCACGACGTAGGCCTCTGTCTTGAGTCTGAGGCCCTGTGGGAAGATGAATGCGGCTATAACGTCGCTATCAGTAATGATCACTTCATAAACCCTGATATTGACTAGATATATCTGTCTGATTCATCTGCACTGTCATCAAATTAACACACAAACACACTGAAATTTTCGTATTGAAGCTTCCGGCATGAATTTCAAGCAGGACAACATGCCGTTTCCAAATTTCTGGCAGGGTGAATTGCGTCATGATCTTTTTTCACAGAGGTATCAAACTGATTCTACTATACTGCGCAGTCGACAAAATAAAAAGCAAACAATGCGCATGCGCAAAATTAAAAATATAAAATGGTGACAATTTACCCATCACAAACTATACATATATATTCATTGGTAAACGCGTTATAACTTGTTTACAAATGAAAAATATCCAAACTTCTATAATATAATTATTTTGAACACTTTTTAATATAACTGTGTACTGGCCTAATCTAATTATGACCAGAAACTAAATAATTATATATATATATATATATATATATCAGTCAGGGAGTATTATTTCTCATTTAGGTCATCGTTAGTGACTTCAAAGACCAGCAAGTATCTTGCTATTGCATCATATATATATATGGATACTACATACATGCATACAAACAAATATAAAAGATATAAAGATGCAGCCAATTACATAGTTAAAATCCATAAAGAATATAACGACCCTACATATGAATACAGGCATAATCAATTACTTTAAAATAGTTGTTATCTTGGTCATTAGCGTAAGGAGTGTTCAGTTTTTATTGATTTCAATCAAAATCGCTTTTTTTATTATTTGATTTATTCATTTAAAAATGCTGTGAGATCATTGACCATTAGTGGCAATGGTTTGGTTTAGTTTGGTTTGGTTTGGTTTGGTTTGGTTTACGGCATATCAACTTCAATGTAATACCAACAATATTTTTAGTATAGGTTCGTATGAAAAAATATAGATTTTTGTAAGAAATCAGTTTGTAGAGCATGTTTCAATTTTCACACTTTCATAGTGTATTCATAATTAACCATTTGCAGTTTATTGTCATATCCAGAACGCATTATTAGAGAGGGTTACCTCTCTGCATAGGTGCAGACGGCGTATTCTGAAGTTCCAGCTGACAGGGCGCAGGTGAACATGGGAACAACAGCAATTAAGAGGTGGTTCCATGCTCCTCACAACCTCCCAATCAGAGACCTTGCTGTCGGATGCAGTTAATTGTTATACCCAGGAACAGCAGAAATGGAAAAAAGTGAGCCACAATTTTGACGTATATATATATATATATATATATAGTCATCCGCAGACAGATCTGTTTCGCTGTATCACCGCTCATCAGTACGGTTAGACTCCGATTGCCACACAACCCAGGCTGGAAACCCGACTGATTTGGCGTCAGTCGACGACTCTACCCCTGGGCCGCGAGACGTTCGGTGGAAGAAGGCAGTCTTTTTAGCGCATATCATATTACGCGCCCAATAGCTAAAGTGCTCACATTCATTTTTACTGAATGAGCGATGCGTACACGCTAGAGTGGCTACCGTTTTTCAAAGTCTACCTTTCTTCTAGAGTGCTCAATCAGGGTGTGAGAGCGTAATTATTGTCATCCGCAGACAGATCTGTTTCGCTGTATCACAGCTCATCAGTACGGTTAAATATCCGATTGCTTCTAGCCAGGATTGAAACCTGACCGAATCGACATCAGTCGGTGATTCTATCTCTGAGCTATGGGCGCTCGGTAGAGGAAGGCAGACTTTTAGCGTGTTATATACAATGTAAACATAATGATGGCATATATATATATATATATATATATATATATATATATATATATATATATATATCCGATTTCTTCTCACGAGGATTGAAACCCGACCGAATTGACATCAATCGGCGATTCTAACTCTGAGGTGTAGGCGCTTCGTGAAAGAAGGCGGATTTTAGCGTGTTATATACACAATATAAACATACGCCAGTAGCCGAGAGTGTTCAAATTCATTACTGAATGAATGATGCGTAATATATATAAAGTGTGGGAATCATCACACTTATTTTCGCACGGATTTTCTGCTTCGTTGCAAATATGCGCATCAAAGATATGACATAAAAGTAAAACAATTATTGTTTAAAATGTTCTGGTTTCATAAAATGTATCACAAAGAAATTAGATTAAATTATCATTGTCTCTAAAAAATGAATAAAAATTCTATTAATTTAAATAACTTAATTTATGTTAGGTAAAATTCATGAAGCTAGAAATGTAAAATGCAAGTAACATCGCAAAAACTTTTACAACTTATAAAGAAAACATAGTGAATGACTGAACGCGTCAAAAGTTGTTTACGAAGATTCCTACTTAAATAAGTTATAAGACTTAAGAAGTAACCAATGCTGAAGATTTCTTGTTGAACGATTTTTCACATCGGATTGACCAAATGATGTTTACAGCGATCCAGTCAAATTTATACTTGATTATAATCAACTTTATACAACACTGAAGAGAGCAAGCATATTCAAAATATACAAATAAAGTGTTAAAAGTATTTTGCACTAACTTAGTTATGTTAGTCGCTTTGATGTTTTAATGAAAATAGTCCGTCTAGAAATAGTGATGAACAATGAATAGAGAATATTTTCCAACAACATAGAACTGAAGAGATTGTGAGAAAGCAAAATGAACTATCACAAACTTTGAACCTAATTATTACCAATTAGGCTAGCTGAAGGTAACAGTCGAAGGAAAGTGTTTGTCCGAAATTTGTAATGAGAAAGAATGTCGTATTCCATGAAGATTATGCTAAATTGCATGATTCTTTAATAAAAATTGTTATAGTTTGGAGGGGAAATTTTAATGAATCCGTCCTATTTATCATAGATTGCACCTTTGGATTAGTGTTCCTTCCAGTGTTTACAGAATGCTCTTAATTCTGTTTACATTCAGTTCTCTGGGTGGCTGAAAAACGAACAAAGGACTGTTTTCTACTCAGAAAGATACACAATTCTAGAAGGATTCAAATATGATATTGTCTTAAAAAGAGCAGAAAATATGGAAGAAAACAGTAATTAAATATGTTGTTCGTCTAAGGTTAAATTTAAATGAAAATTGTCCTTTATTTTTACTTAATAAACCGAACAGAATTTTGGAGCAACCCAGTAGATGCATATAATTCATTTAATACACACTCACGCATAGATCCTGTAATAAAGTAATGGATATCATATTACTTTCGGGAGCTATTACGACTTAACATACAATACCACACTACTTGCTTCACACTTGTGACCCTGTGCACAACTAACCTAAGTAAATTTCTTTTGTTCAATATAACAAGCTTGGAGAAGCGCAATTTTACTCAAATACACTTAAGCTAGGTGTTTTTTCATTTTCTTTTAGACGAAAATATGAGAATTTAAATCAATAATGTAAAAAGGCTGCTATAACATCGATATTCTGAAGAGATTGTAAAGCTGAAAATAAAATCCTTTCGATGAAAGTAAAAGATAAATTTGCATGCAATATATATATATATAAATATATATATATATATATATATATATATATATATATATATATATATATATATTTCTGATTTCTGGCAAAAATGATGGAATCATCACACTTAGGAGATTTCAGTCGTCTTTTCTGCTTCGCTACAAATAAACAACTCAAAGATATGACATAAAGGAAAAACGATTTTTGGTTAATAGCGGAATGTTCTAGTTTCATAAAATTTATCTGAAAATTAGATTAAATTATCATTATCTCTAAAAATAAAAATAAAAAAAATAAAAAGTGCTATTAATTTAAATAACTTAATCTGATTTATGTTAGATAAATTTCATGAAACCAGAATATTTCGATATTGAAAAAAGGCTTTTAATCTTTACAAGTGATTTTATGCAATAAAGGCAAAAGGAAAATTGTTCTTTGCCAACGCGTTTTGTCTTCTAACGGACTTTATCAGAGAGTGAAACGTTAGTAAAGAATAGTTTTCCTTTTGCCTTTATTTATATTGGCCTCTTACAGATATATTTTTATATCTTAATTTGTGTGTGTGTGTGTGTGTGTGTGTGTGTGTGTGTGTGTGTGTGTGTGTGTGGTGAAGGGGAAAATGCCGATTTCAGCAAAACTAATTCCAGAAAGAATGTGAAATACCAATTTCATTTCGACATAAATTATAAATTTACCACTATTAAAATTCCTGCTTTTACAGAATGTTAGAACCTGCAATGGCAATATTTTGCTGCTCAGCTTTGGTAACCACGTTAAAATATCGATAACTGTGTGAACTTCTGATAAGAAGCGTTGTCAATATATTTTGAATTAGTTTACCAATGCAGTAAAAGATGGAGGCTTATTTTATTCTTAGGTTTTACATGTGTGTGTGTGTGTGTGTGTGTGTGTGTGTGTGTGTGTGTGTGTGTGTGTGTGTGTGTGTGTGTGTGTGTGTTAATATTGTTGTACAGTGTTTTTTTCGTGGAGTCGCTCTATCTCACAGCTTCATAAACATCTCTGAACAAACCGCATTTGTCATTAAAAAGACGTTGATAACTGGTCTATTTAATACAAGGGAGGTAACTATTTATCTTCATTAAAAGTTATAGACATTACAGACAAAATATATAGCAATCGTCACGACACTGCAGTCATAACACCAATGATGCGTCTAGGGCAAGATAACCTGACGGACACATCTCTCTTTAGGCTTATATGGCAGTTCACTTGGCATGTTATATAGTAAGATTATTGAGAGGCGAGTTTCCTTTGATGTGTTTGCTGGTTTTCTGTAGCTTCCGAATGAAGCCGTGTCTTTTATTTCAGCTATTACTCGAACTAGTATCCTAATTTTTGTTGCTTTAAACCGGGTGTTTTTCTTGATACACTGTACAGCCTTCTTTATATTTTGATGATCTAAATTAAGTGTTACCATCATTTCGGTAACTATTCTGAAACCTATCCTCGTTTTTATTGTTTTCAATACAATATTTCAACAGGTACGTCCCACGGTATTCTTCAAAATTATATCCTTGTTGAACTTGTCGAAAAAAGTGTTTGCTTTTTCATTCATCACTATTCCAATTAAAACCGACCACAGATCTAAGTGTCAATGATTTCTGGTGGCTATTACCAATTTATAATGCGATGTTAGCTTTTTCGTTTCGACATTACAAGATATTGGAAAGATATATTTAGTGAGAGGGGTAGTGTGAAAATATTAGTTGATAGGATGCTGAATGTATATTGGAATTTAAATATACAAGCAGTTACGCATATTTAACAACAGAATTTATTGCCCCATCAAACTAATTAGTAAGAATACAAGAGGGAATGAATGAAGGTGTGTGTGTGTGTGTGTGTGTGTGTGTGTGTGTGTGTGTGTGTGTGTGTGTGTGTGTGGAGAGAGAGATGCCCTTTTTCTTACATATTTATGTGCAAAGTTCATTGTAAGAAGTGTTCTTTGTTGGTTTTGTAGAATTATCGTATAGTTAATTTTTTTTCTTTTTTTTTTCTTGCATAAATTGGATTTTTATTTTTTATATTGGATAATGTTAAAACATACTTGTGTGAGTTAAGATTTCAGATAACTCTAGATAATTTTTGTAGTCGTTCTGGCTGAAAAGGCTGATTTTATTTTTCCTTTAAAGTTTTAAGAACCCGATTCCGGTTCAAGGTAAAGTTTTCTGCTTGTTGCCTACCATCTCTCTCTCTCTCTCTCGCGCGCGCGCGCGCGCGCACGCATATTTATTAGATATAATATCTTGTGGTCAATGAGTTGTGAGTTAAGATTTCAGTTAGCCCTAGATAATTACTTGTAGTCGTTCTGGCAGCAATGGCTGATTTTTTTCCTTTGAATTTTCAAGGAAAATATCTTAAAACACTCTTGTAATGACTATTAATTAATTTCCTGACTTTATTGGAGTAAATAGACCATAGTTTTTCCCATTTGCACATGAGTAGAGGCTCATCCGTTGTCTCCTGTTTAGGAAGGGGTACTCGATTTCTGTCTTCTCCTCAAGTCTTAATAATAGTGCTGTCGCAAGCATTTTATAATGTGTGTGGATGGTGGCAACGTCTCTTCATTCTGAGGGTACAGATTCGGCAGTTTCCTGGTTGTTGCTTCCGACTGGTAGTTAGGAGCCCGAGCTCTTGCGTAGCGTCTTGAGAGGCTGCTCTGATCAACAATTGAATAATATCGGGTTTCTTGTAGTGTCATGTTACGCATGGATGGGTGTCCCTGCAAGTGTCTCCTGTAGGCAACCCTGAGGCCACATTATGCTGCAGTCTGCGCCAGTTTGCTTCCTGCACATGTTTCATTTGATGACCGGCTGATACTACTATTCTAGGTCTCTCCTTACCAAAAAATTTCTAATTATGACAATACACAGAGTAAGAAATAAAACTAAACCAGCTAAACAAAAATTACCTAAGTCCGTTAACATTTCTTATCGAATGTCCGGGGTATCTGTACCAACTTTTGCAGCGTTGAATCCTTCTTTTACGTAAACTTACCTGACATCTTAGCTCTCTATAAAACTAAGCTCTATTCCTTTCTCTAATTTCTATATCCCTGGTTACCTTCCCCTCTTTAGGAAGGACTCCAATCTTTATATGCATGGAGTTTGTGTTTATGTCAGCTAACATCTACTTCTAGCTAAGGTGATTTCTCTTAAATCTCCAGATCATTCCTACATGTGTCTCTGTCTGTCTCCAGCTATCTTGTCTTTCTCTATCGCTCCCCTTACTCTTCTGATTGTCTCGTACTAGACAGCATCTCGAACAATATAGATAAGGCCATTTCCTCTCATCCGTTCGCTCATATATTTGTGTTTGGAAACTTTAATGCCCACCACAAAGTGGCTGGTAAACTCTGTCACAGATCTTGCCGATGTCAATATCACAAACTTTTCGATCACTCAATCCCTTACGCAAGTGGTGGATTTCCCAACGCGTTTCTACAATAATCCTAATGAACCTGACTCACTGCTAGATCTCTGTTTCACTTCTATCCCTGACTCTTGCCATGTCAGCGTTTCCCTCTTGGCAACTCTGATCATTCTGTCTTTTCCGTTAATATCTCCTTCCAATCACCTTTCCTATAAGAACCTCTCACCAGCAGAATATCTTACTGCTACCAAAGAGCAGACTGGGAGTCATTCCGCGACTTCTTGTGTGACGTCCCTTTGAGGGCTGTGCATCCGAGGTCTCCTCTTGGATCAAAGCTGTTATCAATATTTTCATCCCAGCCATGAAGTTCCGACTTAAATTCCATTCGTCTCCATGCTTGCTCGGCCGTTATTGCTCACAGGAGTCACTTCTTCCGGCTTTATCGGAGTCACGCGTCTGAACATAATAAGCGCCTTTTTGCTTCTGCTCGTAATGAGTGCAAGAGAATCCTAAATGATGCTAAGTTGTTGTTTGCTAACAAAATGAAGCAGCATATAGTATTCTGCAAATTCGGCTCCAAAGACTGCTGGCGGCTTTATAAAAATGTGTTAAACAACAGTATGCCCTCAATCTCTCCTTTAATTAGTTAACTCGCGATCCTCACATCCTTAGCGGACAGAGCCAAATGTCTTGCTCTCAGATTCTCCACCAACTCAACATTTGATCTGTCTGAAGTATCCGCACCCAACTTCTCAACTAAAACTGAATCTCAACTGAGTGACGTCAACATTAACCCCTCGCTGGTCTTTAAAATTTCAAAGCTTGACCCCCATAAGGCGAGCTAAGGTGACGGAATCCCAATCATCGTCCTGAAGAAGTGTGGCCTTGAACGCTCCTTTTCAAACACTACAACTATTGCTTTTCTGCTTCTTCCTTTCCTACCTGCTGGAAGTCCTCCTCTGTGGCTATTGTATTTAAGAACTCTGGAGAACCCTCAGACGCCTCTAATTATCGGCCTATCAGCCTCCTACTGATTTTGGCAAAGCTTTCTAGGTTATTATCAATGCTGAAGTGGTTCAACATCTCACAACCAACAGCCTCTTCTTCGACAAATAGTATAATTTCCGCTTCACCAGGTCTACTGCTGATATGCTAGCGATTATAACAGAGTACATATACTAGGCTCGATAAGAAAGGCGAAGCTCCTTGATGTAATCAGATTCCAAGCAGGCATTTATGCTGACGAAACCACCATTTACTCCCGCCTCGATAAGAAATCTGTGGAGGCTGACAAATCAAACCTCGCTGCTAATCTTGAAAAGAACATCCAATCTCTGGTAGACTGGTGTAAGAAATGGCTCGTAAATTTTAATGCTTCCAAAACGAAACTGCTATTCTTTAACCACCAGAAACAATCTCTACTACTTCCCTCAACATGGATAAAACTAGTCACCCTGAAAGTAATACACTGCGCCTCCTCGGCCTAACTCTCTCAGCCGACCTTAAATGGAATGACCATATTGAATTAATAGAGTAATCTGATGCTAGAAAGGTCGGTTCACTGTGTAGGGCCAGGAAGTTTTTCTCATCTGAAACTATCTCGAATCTGAATAAGATCTACCATCCGCCCATGCATTGAATACTGCTGTCACATCTGGTCGGGTACCCCTGCTATTCATCTTGGGTCTCTGTCTCTTCTATAAATAATTTCACAGCTTCTGCTCCGATGAACTTAGCTCCCTGATGCTCTCTTTGCATGAATTTACTCGAGCTACTACAGTAGTAACTAAGTCCCACCCTTCTACAGTGAAACCAATCAAATGTAACTGCAACTTGTCCTCTATCAGCTTCTTTTCTCGCACTTTCCGCTTGTGGAACTCTCTTCCGTATACTTGCTTCTTTGACAGCTACAATCTCCAAGAATTTAAATTCAATGTCAACTGTCATCTCTTATCTCCTTGACTCGCATCATTTCCCTGACAAGCCTTGTATCTTGTTCTTCTCCCTTTCCACTCTACTCTTATACCACTCTCTTCGCGCCAGTTTTCTCATCCTTCTCTCGCCCATTCTCCGACACCTCATGTGACCTGGTCTTTTTTATCTTAACTCTCCTCTTATATAACCCTCTACGCACCAGTGGCAGTACTTCCCTGCTTGGGGTGAAATGATTATAAAAATATAATATATTTGTGTCTAGACAAATAAGCTTAAGTCGTTTATGTTGTATATTTTTTATTTTTACATGTTGAGTTCAATGCGACATGTGATTCACTAGATTCCTAACGGTTCCCCAGAGGGAAACCAGCCACATCATATGTTAATTTCTCCTCTAGATAAAAGAGAACAAGACTTTAAGCCCTTTTATTTATATACTGTTTTGGAAACACCATCTAACGGTCTTTAACCGAAGTGCTTGAGCAGACAAGTAGAGGAATTGCACAGATTCATACTGTAAGTACTTATCCTTTAAATGTGTGAAACAAAATATTCTAACTACACTTCGATTGTCTCAGGTGCTAATCTATAAATATATAACTTGTGATCGTTCCATTTAACTTTAAATAACATAGTTTTTGTTCGTTTTGTAGAGACAGTTGTACAACATTCTATGTTTGTAAAGACATATGTACAACATGGAACTGATTGATATGTATAAATATGCATATAATGTGGGCTTAACTATGATGAACCTATTTGTAAAAACAGCACAATTTTTTTGCTAATCAAATATTGATTAATTTCAAGCTTGATTTTTCTTTAAATTACAATCGGCTTTATAATTGTTAGACGTACACACACCCGCATGCATGCATTTATATATATATATATATATATATATATATATATATATATATACATATATGCACTATAGATTAACATTGTGTAGAAAATATGGTTCAATAATATGAAACGCTTCAATGATATGGTTAAGAAACTAGCCAGAGTTAATATTTCGAACAAAGCAATCTAAAAAAACATTCAACATAGAGTAATTCTGATTTCCCCACTGCAATACCTCAAATCGATTATACAACAGTTATCTTTGGTCATCACGACATCCATCCTGTTCGAAACACTTCTGAATTGTTATAAAGTGATACAAAAATATAAATTGTCATTTTAGAATTGACAATGATGCAACATTCTTTGTTAGTGCTCGAATGTGTTTTATATTAATACTTGTACTTGATTCATTCATATCAATACAATGTATAATTTATAGTACTGACGTTTATTCAATCATTTAATTCAAACATAATTTACACTCAATGAATTAGAAAAGTTGAAAATAGGAAAAATGCATAAATAGTAAGTGAGATATGTATTATAGAATATTTATTACTTGATTTCTATGGGTCCAGCAAAACGAAAAATCAGGTATGGTTCTGGAAGTTAGTTCGCTGAAAAATTGGTGGTATTGTTGTCGGATTATTTTTACTTGCCTTAAGTGCCATCGTCATGTTCTTTCTTGTTGTAAGACACTTTGCTGGAGAAAGATGTGTTAGTTTTAGCTCAAGCGATAACAAATTGCACATTCAAATTGATTTCGAAGAAAACAATACTTTTCTCTCGTATTTTGAACTAAATTATTTACTTTTATATATACTTTCACTCATAAGTATTCTCCATACGCTATAGGCGTTAAAACCGTAAAAATTTCAACGACAAATTCATTTTTCTAACTGCTGTACAAATTATAAAAGTATTTCAGTTCAAGTAGTAAAGAATATCCGATATGTTACAAAAGAAATTCTTCTCTCTAAACGAAATAACTCCCTCGGCAGTCTCTGTAGAATTTCTCATATCTTAATGGTATTTTGCCTTTTTAGTTACAGTCCCAATCACCACAAGCCTTAAACCGATCTAATTTGTTAAAAAAGTGTACACTCCCTTGTCGGTCAACCTAGAATGTTTTGAGAATGAGGGATAACTTCTTAGTTATGAAAATGTTAAAAATAAGATTTAACAGAAAAAAGAAAAAACAATGTTAAAGAAAATTTGGCAAAAAATCTCCCAGCAATTCTTTGATGACAAGTATTTGATAAAATGGCTGTCAGGTAACGAGAGAATTAAGCTAAATGAGAAAAACATAAAGATCAAGAAAGAGAGAAGGGTGTCTAATCAAATTAAGGTTGGTGGAAAATTTTATCATAGGAGTCAATAATTAAATCAGAAACCTGTTACCAGAGGCCATTTTGAAGTTGAGACGTTAATCATGTGAATGAAGCCGGTTGGAACAGTTCAAATCTTTGCTTGCGTACACAATCGCTCCAGAATAGCAAGGCATTGCTCATCTGGAAAGAACGTCTATATTCGTAAAACCCGAGTTTTGCCAATATCATAACTGGTGAGAGAAAGAATTATTACAATCGTGGTACAATCTTCCTACTGTTTTGATTAACAGGATACTCACGAAATAGTCTTAGTTTGTTTGTTTCTTGCTAATTCGTCAGTGAACATGAACTTAAAAATCAAATTTATTAAAGTCTAACAAATATATGTTTTGCTCAGTAATTCAAAAACGAGAAGCACTTGACTTCCAAGGAATGAATTTGAGTTGAAGAAATTGGTGGAAATTAGAGAAAAGATTTTCGTAATATGTTAGTCATAATCGATATTTATAAAAAAGTATCTTTTACAATGTAATAACATCTCGAGAAGTTTTAATAGAAATAATAGAACCTACAAAGAAACTTACATTTACAATAAGAAATAAACCGTTGAAATTTCTGGTTTACATAATGAGAAAAGAGATTCTGGAAAATATAATACTCACAAGAGATGTTGAAGGCAAGAAAAACAGGTGGTGAAAAAACAATTATCCAGAAGGATAATTTTGTGTGACTAAATAGTAAAAAAAGAAATGACAACCTGGGTTGATAAAGAGTAAAAAATATCTAGAGCGGCAAAAGATAAGAAATTGTAAAGATTTACGATAACCATGTCCTGAAAGTACATGACAAATAAAAGAACTATAATGTAATCTCACAAGCCTTCCATCGTGAGTTCAATTCATGGGTATATCGTAAGTACAGTCAGTCAGTTAAGTGCCATACATGATGCACGCTTTGGGCGATCATGTCACGAAAGATACAAGACTGACTTAGCTGAAGATTATCCCGCAGTAAGTTGCTATTGCTTTCTGTGGTAGACTCGTTGCCAGCCAAGGCTATAGAACCCAATCTGTTCTATTATTTAACTCATAACCGGAGGGAAAAGATGGATTAATACCTTTCCCAAGGTATTTGTGCGTAAGTGAATGCAACGAATTCAACCGGAATTCGAACTCAGTACCCCGATTTGTCGTTCCGAGTCGATATCCACTGCACCACAACGTACAGCCATCATAAGTATAGCTGAGCATTAATATTGCTCCAGTATAGCAAATATCTATTCTGGCAGTTGGGAGTGGGTTGTGGCTTATATTAAAAACTCTTTCTTGATATAATAGCTAGTTTTCTGTGTTTTTTGGGGGGAGGGGAGCTGGAATTTATATTTAAAAATAACCTATGTCCCTAATCTGAGCACATGAGCAGTTAGTTTAATGTTCAAAACCAAATATTGAGCGTGTTTTTAAACTGAATATCGTTTCTTTAAATTATTGCTTGTCGATTATAATTCTTTTAGTCTATTGCAAATATTTCCAACAGGAGTGAAAGAACGTGTATTAGCAAATAAGGAAATCTGTCGCACTTTGAATACTCAAAGATTTCTCGCCAATGTATTAACCACTGGGACACGAACACTCCCAGATTAACTCAATATTTTAATGAGTTTCGACGACGATCGTTTAAAGAGCATTAAAATGTCTTCCAAGTGGGTTTTAGGCAACACTTCTTATAATAGCGGTGGTACTTGAAAGTCGAATCACTTAAATAGGGAACAGCTGGGAACAGCTAAAGGGGAATATTTTAAGTGTTTCATTACATGGGCTGTTTTCAAATCAAACTATTCATAATATTACAAGAATTAACTTGAAAATAATATTTCCAACAATGTTCTATGTTAAATGCTCATAATTTTGAAGAAATTAAATAAATGAGTTCTAGCGTCGCCATCAACAAGCATTGGACTTAATAAACCAGAGAACGTGTTCAAGATCTCGCAAACTTTATTATTATTATTATTGCCATCTTCCCGCAATTCTGTATCAATAAGTACTTGGAAACAATGTCAACCTTGGCAGTGCATTTCTAGAGCAATCTGCGAAAATTAATTGGGAAATAATAAACCAAATAAGCAGCGTGCTTTGAAGAAAACTGAAGGAAGTAATTTAATCGTGGCAGCACTTGTATTGAGTACACAATATTAGTAGTCTAAGTGTTCTTTGAAGAATAGTATCAATCGGATAGTTTTAGAATTTTACAGGCTACTTGGTAGGTTGTAAGAATATAAACAGTACTTTCCAGTTTCGCAAAGTTGCACGTTTTAGAATTCATTTTTATTCAATTTCTAAAAACTATGTAGAATAATATGATAATATAATTTCATCATAAAATTTAAGGTTCATAATCATACAAAATCGAGATAATTATGTTGATCTTACAAAGACTAACTTTCTCTAATGTTAATATACGATTAATCTCTGCAGATTCAAGTCTAGAACCTCAATAGTGAGATATCTAAAGAGTAATATAATAGCAATGACCAGTGATACTTACCTTAGTCACCCTTCAAGTTTTATAAAACGTGAATGATGACGATTTCCACCTGCATAAGTAAATTTTAACTTTTATATTGCTTTAGCAAATTTGGTTAGTTATTTCTTAGTATTTACGTTCTTTAACTCGAAAAATGAAAATTATAATATGATTAAAGTTCTACAATAAAAGTACTCTTTCTTTCTGTATCCCTTTGTGTGTATGTGTGGTTAAGTTCATCTTGTTAATTTTATAACATGCCAACGCTTGTTGGGTTATTGAATGTAGTATGGGTCACCTTATAGGAATCAAACTCACTACCCCGTTGTAATGGTGAACCAGACTAGACTAGCTAAACATTGACTGCCGCGGAGGCGCCTTTGTGTATGTGGGGGGGGGGGGGGGGCTAAGGCTTTTATGCTGATGTCCACAATTTGTTGTTTGGGTTAAGGTTGCATGCAGTATTTTTATCGCTATTCATTCCAACAGATGTGATTGTTCCTTGTAACAAATACCGTGAGTTGATTTTTTTACATGAGTAAGGAGTTATACAGATCTACATGTACCCCTTTGAATATCTTCTCCAAAGGTCTAATTGCAGTGAATAACCAGACCAGGCTTCGATGCAAGGAATGATCTTATCACGCTTTACAACACCTGTATGTTCAATCAGTTTGAATTTATATTCTTTCTCTTAATCTGGTTGCCACCCAAAGCGAAAGAGTTCAATCTACATAATCCATAGATATGGAAAAAATATGTTTGATGCCTTTCCCAAAAGAATTAGTGAAAAGTTTTAAAAAATTGAACTTAGCTCGCCGATAGCCGTTACACTATTTGCACATCTCTATACTGTTTAGAAATTTGAAACAATCTATGCTTTTCCTCGAAGTTCTTCCAGTATGAATATCGTACGTCTTCTTCAGTCAATACACATATCAAGAAATCGATTAATTATCCTATTTAACTATTTAAGGCAAATTGACAACTCGACATTGCATTGTTCTACACTAAATACTTATCTAACTCATCCTTTTCACGATTACGTCTTGCAATATTTTACATGTTAACTTTAACTTTGTCCCACTTTTTTTTAATTAATCATTTTGTATTTTAAGTAGCATATTTTTAGTTTATCATACGACCTTGAAGTCTCTGAGGGAATATAGAAAATAGAATTCATTAATGAATACTTATTAATGCTGTCGTTGTTATGAACTTAGCCAAGAGATAAAATCGTCTTTCGTAAACAGATTGATATTTTTATCAAAATTCCTGGTGAAGAGTGATTTAGTTCTGGTATTTGATTAAGATCGACAAGGTTAAGTACGGTTCAACAGAACAGTTTAAAACAGGGCATCCACACACATGCATGCATGCATGCATAATATATGAGAAAAGTATGGCTTCATATTTTCATCTTCTGAACATGGGCGGTTTGTCGTGAAACCATGATTAGGAAACTAGTCTCGATGACCAATATGACTAAAAAGTTTTTATCTTTACCGGGTGCCCCATGATATTAGCCCTGACTCGATTAATCTATTCTATAATATTAAGCACAATTTACTTGTTTACAGGCGGACGAATGTTTTAATACTTGTTGTTTTAGCGTATGCCCTCTGGATTTCTTCAAATATTTATTGATGGGTGTAACTTTCATGGAATTTCAAACTGAACCCTTTAGTTAATCGACGGGTAGATTGTTTAGAAATCTCTTTTTTCTATTCCTGTTCAGTTAGTGCTACTATTTCTACTAAGTCTGAATCTATACTACTTAATCCCATGCTACAGAATTCCCAAATCAACATTTTAATCCTCTAGACTAATGTCCCGTGAAATACAAATAAGGATACTCCCTCATCCAGAAATTTAGGAAAAACAATAAGAAGATATATTTATCAGTCACGCAACCTGATCTCCCCTAATTAGCCATGAATTATCTAGATGTTATATCAACAGGGAGCATTATTGGACACCAGTGAGCTATCTCATTAGTAAATAATGGAGATGAGGCTGCAAATACAAAGGTTCGGTCATTATATTTTCAGGCCTTCCTCGAAATGCATTTTGTCTATTGTCTAATCTCTTACTGATCTATTAACTATGTTGCAAAGAGCAACACTCTAGACTATCAGATAAGATATTTAGGTACCCTATACATTTTTATTAATTTCTAAAATGAAATTCGGATATGCAGTTTATTGATTCATAATAACATATCTTAATATTGTGGATCAAAAGTTGTTTGTTATATTTAAAATTGTTTTAGTGAAGCTGATGTACTAAAAAGTTTTTTCATTATTTAGAAAAAGATTAATTTTAAGATCCTTAATCAAACTTCATAAAAATGTTTAAAGTAAACAGCTACGATATCTAAGAATTTTGCTAAAATTTAGTTTTGCATCATAAAAGTATACCAACAAAGAAGAATCTATAATGTTATAGGTTCTGACTTAGCAACTCGGATATGATTTTCCCATCACCGCTTCTCTGTAGCTGTTCTATAATTATTTTCATAGCAATTATTCTTATGATCTCTTCCCTATGGTATCTCGTCAACAGGAATTTAAGCGTAGATCTAGCAGTTAGATATCACTATTTTATTGTTGAAACTGCTAAATGTAAGCGCAAGTTCTATTCTAATGGTTTCTTTTTTTGCACTTCACGCTTGTGAAACTCTATATCCTGCTTCTTGTTTCCTCTCAAATATGATCTTTAAAAATATTAAATGCGACATGAATCAATATATTCTGTTTCCTGTAACCTGTTTTTTATTGTCCTTTCTCTTCAGCAAAGATTTCTCAATAATCCCTTGCATCTCAGTTGCTTTATCACCTTGCATCTCAGTATCTTCATCCTCTTGCGTCATTTTTTATTGATTGTTTTTTTAACGAATTATCAACTCATTGTAGGTTATTTAAAGCTAGAAAACATTTTGCTTTGTAAGAATTTAGGGGGAAATATTAATGGTTTAGTAATACTCGTCTTAATTAATATTAATTAACCTAGAGTGAGAGGAGTTGAATTTATAACTTTCTCGATTATATTTGCATGTACGCGAATATAACGAGATGAACAGAAATTGGAATTCAGCTCTCCGAATAACAATCCCGAACCATTATCCCTTACACTACCCGCACATCCAAGCTTACAGCACCTAGTATTCCTTAGCTGTTTACTGACCAGGTTCGACGTTGTTTAACTTCAGTGATCGTACGGGAACCGAATCTTGCTTAGGATGAAATTATTAAAAATATCTAAAACAAAAAGAGATAAATATCAATTAATGAAAATAAAGAAGCTTCAAATCAGGAATTAATATTAGTTCGTCAGAGATGTAATATCGACTTGATTTATTAATACGCGATCTCTGTTGTTATGGTATAATGGATCATCCGACATGGTTATGGAATCAAACTTATCACAAAATCGTTGGTATACCTGTATTATAGATTAAATTCGAATTCATATCGTAGCATACTTTGATCGGTTAGCCAGAGGAAAAATAAATCTGCTGCGATAAAACTGATAAATAGCTATCCTTACTTGAGCAACTTTGGTTAACCTTAACAATCTTTTTTATATACATTCTATTTTTTTCTTTTACACAGTTTATTTATATATTTATTTCATATTTTAATATGAGCCTAAATGGCAACTGAAGTAGGTGTATATTTCCCTTCAGGGCCTTGTAAATATTCTCTGGACTCAAATAGTGAGAAATTCGAATGCTGATTTAAAGATAAACGGGCTTGCATGTTGTCATAGAATCCATTATTGTTGGCTACTTGATTGTTCCACATTATACTGGTTAGGCTATTCGGACCATAGACTTGTCTGTGCCTGAATGGCGTTAGGCCTAGAATGGCTGGTCATTGGAAGTTCAATCTGTCTTTACTGGATAGGTGAAATTTCTGGTAACAGCTAATTAGATTAGTGCAGTGGGAACTAGTCGAGGGTTGGTTATTGGAAATAGATGGTGGAAGGCGCTTAAGGATAGATAAGGTCTTTCACCGCCGAATATAGACAACGACTCGCTCTAGATGATTAAAAAGATGAAGACTCTCCCAGGCAGGGCTGCGAGTAGGGATTACCTAGAGATGGGCTTGGTTAGGTAGTCTCTTAAGCGAGCGGCTAGTAAGCGCTATCAGGGTCAAGTAATTAGACATAAATTAAACAAGATGTCTGGCGAAGGCGTGAACATGGGCAAAGAATTGATAAAGGAAGAGATCTCTATCGAGGTTCCGATCGTTACATTCGGAAGGTCGATACTCTGGACGGGCGTACTCTGAGTTCGAACAAAGACATGTGCGAGGCGTTTCAGCCGTATTTCAAGAGTTGGTTTACCAAAGAACCCAGTCTCTGTAGCGAATAGTTTCACAGCTAATTGGCTTCCTTAGATTTCACAGACTAAAGCGGCTAGATGCGATGGGGAGATCACAAAGAGCGAAGTTTACTTGGCATTGAAGGGGATCGGCAGTGGCAAGTTTCCAGGACTTTATGGTCTGCCCTACGAAATGTACTTGAAGCTGTCACACATCTTTGTACCGATTTTGACTGTCATGTTCCACAACTGATTCCGGCATGGGTCTGTCCCCGACAGGATCTTTAGGGGTTTGATCACGTTGCTGAAAAAGATAAAAGATGGTGGGCGGGATTTAGAGGATTACACGCCCATAACTCAGCTAATCAGAGAGTTAAAGATTTTGGCCAAAATCCTGACGAAGCGTTTGCAGTCAGTTGTCGAGATTCTGCTGGAACCCGAGAAACTTGTTCTGTGAAGGGACGAACAATACAGGGCAATCTGCATCTGATCCGAACGATTCTAGAGGGTGCAAAAGACGACGATCAAGCCGTGCTAATCAATTTAGATCAGTCCAAGGCGTTAGATAGGTTTGACCATCGGTACCTGGATGCTTTCCTACAGGTCACTGGGTTCAAACCCAACTTCTGCGAGCTTCCTATATCACTTCCCCAGTACTGTGGTACAGGTAAACGAAAAGCTGTAACTCCTACTTTACGCTTTGGTGTTGAAGCCTCTAACGGACAGGGCGTGCAATCCGTCCCTACGTGGAATTATTGTCTCTAGTGGTGCTCGATCCAGAGTTTCCACGTACGCCGATGACGTATCCATTTTCGTGTTGTGCCCCAGCGATGTTGTGGTGGTTAAGAAGGTGTTTGAACAGTACGAGGTCACAGGGGCTAATTTTAACTGCAACAAGCCTTCCGACTTGAGGTTAGATGACTGGAAGAGCGTCTCTCTTCTGGAGCCCTTTAGTTGAACTGAAGGATCCGTCCGCATTCTTGGGGTGTGGTTTAGACTCAGCTAGAAAAGAATTTGTCGGGGGTACAAGCAAATGTCGGAGTACGTCTTTCGCCTCATCCTTTACCGGTTGTCCGTACTCCCGCTCCGCAAGAACCATAGGAAGGCGATTGATCGCTCTCCGCTCTCTTGGGTTGAGGGCAAGCATGAGGTCTGCAGAGAGTTATGTGTCCAGAGACCATGTCAAAGGATGGGGGCTAGGAATACCTACTTAGAGAGTTATCGACACGTTTCGAGTTTGGCTTTCCTACGTTGCACGCTGACAGAGGATTCGATTTTGAAGGAGAATGTTGAGGGCGCTTTCTTTAGCCTTGTCATCACCCCTTCTGTTTCTGAGGCCGGGCGTCGTCGTAAGCCACGGAATCAAGCAAGTGTCTTCAGAAAGTGTCTATTGGCCTTGAAGGCCATTCCTCAGCCAACTGACCTTTCACGGCTTAGGGGGCTCTTGTATCAAAAGTTAAAGTATCACATAACTCAAAGCTATATTTTATCATATATATATATATTTGTGTGTGTGTGTGTGTGTGTGTGTGTGTGTGTGTGTGTGTGTGTGTTATATTTAATAGGATATTGAAATCATGACAGATTTTAAAGTTTCCAATTTGATAAATGGAAATATTGCATGTAAAGAGAGAAGAGATTTGATAATGCATTTTCAGATCTAAGACGAAAGAGAGATAAGTATGTATGTGTGTATTTGTGTTTGTTCAAAAAATATAACAAAACTTATTACATTTACTATATATAAATACCTCCAAAGATTCTCAAAAATTAAGCATGCATGATGAAAACGTGTCCCAAACTTAATAAAAACAAATTTTTATCGTCAAAATTCTTATGTTATTATCAAGAGGTAAGACTAAAATATTTTTTGTATTAGATTTTTTTAGATTTTTGTTAATTTTTTTTTCTTCTGTCATCGGGTGTCCATCAATTAATTTAAGAAATTTAGCACCTTTTTGTCGGGAAAAACACATTGATTTGGAAATTCTTGCAAAAATCAACTGATTGCATGGTTTTAATTAAACTTTCAGGACTTATTTACAAATTAATGAAATGTGTTTGTTAAGATTTCTTTTTTTAGAAAATGTTTGTAAAAATACTTTTGTAGACCTGTTGACCCCACTACACCCTATATAATTCATTTATGAACTTTCATTAAATTCTTCTTTCTATGACATAATTTTTATATTATTATATAACTTGTTAGAATAGGTTCTCGTAAATTTTAAATTATCAATTATTTTTGACCAAACAAAACACCAGTTAGAGAAAGTCTTAATATTAAAATAAAGAATGCAATAAAAGTAAGACATTATTTAATAAAAAAATCTTTTAATTACTTTTTATGGATAAAATACTAGCAGTATAGCCCGGCGTTGCTCGGGGGTAATGAAAGCTTTAAAACTAATCCATGGTCCTGAAGCTCAGACTGTTTGGACGTTGGCACGAAAGACTAAAAAGTAATAGTTGTTTCCAGTTAAAGCGAAACCGTAGAGTAAAAGAAAATTGAATGGATGTAAGTCAAATTTTGATTTCCTGCTATCGATATCAAATAAGTTTTTTTTCGTCATAAACTGAATTTTGAAGGCTAAATAAGTCCTCTGAGTAAATGGTATCATGGCTGAGACTAAGAACTACAATTATAGCTACTTAGAGCCAAACCCGAAGCAAAAACTAAAATAAAAGGGCTGAAAAAAATACAGACATACAGGCAGATAAACAGACACACACACAAACATCTTGCCTTTTATACATATATATTATTGATTTTCTGCACTATTGTAAGAACTGCAACCTTGAAACTTCTGAATATCGTTTATGTCTTTGTCTATGAGTGTATCAAATTTAATTAAAATCGGACCACACCTTCTATAACCCGATTTTTTCGATTATCGATTTTCAATATTTATCGGGGGTACCTCAACACAAAACCTAGCTAAGAACGCTCGCAGACGCTTATAGTACTACTGTGTAAATTTTTAAGAAAATCGGTTCAGCTGTTTTGGAGTCTATAAGTAACGCATACACACACACAGAGACACACACACACGCATACACATACATACACACACAGAGGCAAAGTTCCATTTATAAATAAGTTTAGATATTATAGACACGATTGTTTTAATAAAAACAAATTTTGGATGAATAATGAATATTTGCAAGAATTGTTTTCATATCATTAAGTGTCATACGTGATACACATACTTTTGCGGTAGACTGGTTGCCAGCAAAGGCTGTAGAACCTACTATGTCCTGCTACTTAACCCATAACTGGAGAGAGAAGCGATGGATTCATACCTTTCTTAAGGCCATTTACGCGTATGTGAATGCAACGAATTCTAATGGAATTAAAAAGAGGTCTCAGATTTCTTGTCCCGAGCCGATATCCGCCGCACCACAACGCATAGATTACTGTGTATGTGTCAAATGATATCATAAAATTAAGTACCTCCAGTCATTTTTCTATATCTAAATTTAAATGGAAATTTTAAAAATAAATAAGTTATCTTCAAGCTTTCAAATTAGCTTTAATTAAATATACTAATTTCAGTAAGCAAAATACCCTGGTGTATTTTAAACCGAAATTATATTGATCGGAATCAAAACTTTTCCACCATTTTTCGTCGATTGTAAACAGAAGCCAATTCTCGGTTTTAAAAAATCTTACAAAAATAAAATACACCTCACTGACACATTATTTTCTTCAACTTACCAATTTAAACTTACTTTAGGTTGACTTGAAACAAGAATTACTTGCTTATTGCTTGAAAAAATGTTTCAAAAAGCATTCCTCAATTACGGTAGCCTTGTTATCACAGCTGTCAGCACCTTATCAGGAGGGGATAATGAATGATTTACAGCAGCCGGCCAAAACTATGGAAGACGAATTTGGTATAAATCTTATTCATACAAATCGTTTTTTGTTTTTTTTAACTATGTTAAAATTAAAAATGTCACACAGTTTTCAGTAATTATCCAATATTTGATGAAATTTTAGTTAGTTTAGCTTTGTAAGCTTACGTTTGAAGATGTTTTATGAAAAATAAAAATTAAAATAACATAAAACTTTCTTTTAAGAAAATTTACAATTTAATAACAATGAAAATAACGGCAGAGTTAACTCAACAATTTTTGAAATGTTATGGTATTTATTAATTTTTATTTTTAATATCTATTTTTCATATTATTTTTAGGTACCTCTACAAATTGTGAATTTCACTGTTATTATTTTGTTTTTTTTAACAAAATTAGAAAATTAGGAATTAAAATCTAAAAGTTGCTTTAAATGTTTAAGGAATGACTTACAAAACAGGTTGAAGAGACTTGAATCAGAATCAAAGTGCGGTTTCTGTCATTTTCCATGTAAGGGGAATAATCCCAAACACTTGTAAACTTCTAAAATAAATACGACCCCTATGGAAACTTATTATGACCCCTATGGAACATAGTACATAAATGAACATATTTATTTACACACAATTTTATTTTTTTTTATTATGTTAAAAATATACGGGGAGAAAAATTTTTATTAATTTTTTTTTTATAGGCAGTATAATCATCAATTCTTAACTAATAAAAAAATCATACAGTTCTTTAAAAGATTTTTTAAATATTTTTAAAACTTTATGAATTATTATAATAACAAAAATGAAAACAATTCTTTTAAAATTTATTAGTAAGCGAAAAAAAAAATTTTCTACAGACTATAATGTCCTTAATTTCTATTATTTATTCCAGCTTATCAAATTAAATTATATCAAAGTTTTATTGCATTTTTTTATATTTCTATTCAGAGCAGATTTTTGTATAGTGAATGATAATTTTAAATAAAAAAATAGATGATTTATATTTCCTGATGAGTTTTGCGTTTAACTAATAAAAAGTAAATCGCAGAAGATTAAAATTTATTAAAATTTCATGAATTTACGTGGAGGAGGGGTAACATAGTTAAACAAAAAAATTTTCATCAATATTTTTAAAAAATAATAATTTCAAAAATAATTTTATTTATTTGTGAATGAGTACTAAAAGTTTCATTGAAATCCGACAATTATTTGATTTTTGCGAGAATTTTCAAATTAATGTGTTTGTCACCGAAAAAGTGAGTTACGTAAAAAATTACGTAATCGATTGTAAACATTTGTAAGATTTTCTGTAACGCTAACTCAAATCAAAACAAAATTTTCTGCCAAAATTTTGAACATCTTAAAAGGGATGAAAAAATTTTATAAAATAAATAAAAGTTACTTTGATCTTTCCTCTTAATAATATTATAAATATTTTGATAGAAAAAGTTCGTTTTATTAAGTTTTGAACCTTTTTAAATCATACTATGCTGGATATTTGTGATGTAATGGAGGTACATACATAAAATCATAAATAGAAAACTTAGTACAATTCAGCAATCTTAGATTTTTAAAAATACTTAATTTTTATATGTATATATAAATGTATATGCCAGTTCTTGTAAATATAGTTATTTATACGCGATATTATCATAAAAAAACCTATGTGTTTTAAGAATTGTTCCCTCTTACGGGAAAACTCCTCAAAGAATTTTTAATTTATGTCGTTTCTGTTCCTCTTCAATTAACTTTTCCAACTGTCAAGCAGTCAATAAACCATTCAACACGTAAAAAAAAAACAAATTATAAAGAGCTTTTCTACTATGTCTTATACAAAACGTAATATTTGCTTTAAACTTTAATTTTGCTAATTTTCCTCCATTAACGTTTCAGAAAAATATATAATTTTTTAAAGAATTTTAAAATAGAGAACTAATTTATGTTTACAAATGTGTTAAAATGGACGAATTATTCAATTTTACTGAAAACAAAAATGATAAACAACTTCAATCAAACCAACTGAGTTTGAAATACACCAAAATATTTTGATTACTGGGAATATTTAGCTTTGAATTAAAACTAAAATGAAAGCTTCAAGGAATTTTTTCCCCTTGAAAATACATTTTAAACCTTAGGTATCACATTTCTTTAGAAGTGTGTGTGTGTGTGTGTGTGTGTGTGTGTGTGCTTGTTTAAATACATATTTAGATACGTATTTAGATGTTTACAAATTTTAGCTTTATCTAACACAAATGCATGAATAATCATTTTAGCTTAACTCATTAGGTTTACCCCATAACAATAGTTTCGCGTGTTACCAATGGACGCGTTTCTCAGTAACTCAAACTGCGGTCAAAAAATCCGTTACTTGTAAGGAAAGGTTTACTCAGTCCTATTGCCTATTTAAAAATCAAAGCTGAGAAATCGACCAAAAAGCAAAATGTTTTAGATGTAAAATAAGAAAAATAAGGCTCAAAGGATTTCAGAATAAATTTTAATCTAGAGCAATTCAACACGGCACATCTTGTTTAGAAGTCTAATTTCCTGAAAAACTGTTTTAATAAAATGATTTTATAAATTTCACCCGGAAATAACACTAGCTGTTTGGTCAGTGACTGACAAATATTTCCTGTATGGAAACATGGAAACGGTTAATTTTTCCCATCACCACTTGAAATTCTTTGTAAAATAGATTTTTAAGAACTTTACTAAACAGGTGCTCTTATATATACGGTAATTGGTATAGAGGACTATAAGTTATTCTTGGAATGTATCGCCGATGAGTTCGTGCAAAATATAGTGCATAATAATTATCTTTTCCTGGACTAAGCAAAGCTTAGTGAATAGATAGATAGATAGATAGATAGATAGATAGATAGATAGATAGATAGATTTAGTGCAAAAAATTTGCCATTGTAACCGATTAAGTTCATACTGACTTCGAAGTTTCGTGAGGACACCGTTATGATATCTACACTCATCGGGTCTGGGTTTATGAAGAGTAAAGACATCATAATGATGTCCCCACAAACTTTCGAAGTCGGCATGAATCTGCCCAGTTAAAGTGATAGATTCTTTGCTCAAAAGCTATCAACGCTGTATCTTCTCGCTGAGCACATATATATAGATACCCGTGTATAGAGTTGGTATGGATGGAATAGAATTCTGATATACCCCACAAAAAACACTATTCTTAAAAGAGTGCTCATTACAAAGTAGAGCAAATAATATTTATCCAAATTTATGAAAATTCATCTCGCAATCAACACATTCACTTGGCAAGATACAAGAAGTGCTAAACCGAAATGCCGTGATGTTATAACATACTTATGTTATAAATTTTGAATATACATATAAATTAAAAATATTTTTAAAATATCAGAGTTCGATGAATTTTAATGAGGTTTTCCATTTATGAGTAGTTTTACTTAACAAAAATATCGTTTGAATACTCTAAATGAATACAGAATTTCAAAAGTTTATAAGTTATTTTAATTTAGAAAAAATGAAAACAATTCATACAAAAATTAATTATTCATTGGAAATGGTTTTCTCATAACAAGAATGCTCATAATATATTTTATTCAAAAAGCAATTAGAGTATTTATAAATAAATAATGTTTTAGTTTTATTGCATTTTTTTTTTTATTTTACTATTCAGGTGCAGATTATATTAATTAATGGTTCCTACTGGACCAAAATAAATTAATAGTTTAAATTCTCCTAGGATTTGTCTTATGATTAATATAAATATTAAGCGCTACAAAAACAGAATTTTTCGAAATTTCATAAAATTTTATAAATGTTCGGTAACAAACTGTTGTGGACGACTTGTGTACGAATCTTCGTCGCCAATTTGTTGTGCCACTAGGGGTATACGTAAGTTCGAGTCTTTGTCGCCAATTTGTTGTGACGACTTGTGTACGAATCTTCGTCACCAATTTGTTGTGGATTCCGGGTGAGGAACAGCACAAGATAATGAACAACAAAAACAGATATGGAGATAGAAAAATAGGTTATATTGAACGTAATATACAAACTGGAACGCGGGTTAGTCAATTCGGGAATACTATTAGTAGAAATAAATATATACAAGTCTTTGAAGTGAAATAGTATGTCCGGATAACTTATTCGAGCTGAGTGGAGCTCGGAGCTAGTCTGGTCTCTGGGTAACTTCGGTATCTGTCGGAACTCTTCGTTAACTGTAACGTATCTCTACGATTACTCTCCAATGTAAACCTGCAACTACAACTGAGATTCCAGATCGAGATCACTGAGCTCTCTATGCCAGGATTAAATGTACACTCAGTTGAGTTCATTATCATATACAAAAAGGGGGAGATCCCACAACACAATCATTTAAAAAATATATATTCTACCAAGAAGAAACATACTACTAAAAGTTTAATTAAAATCTAACAATTATCTGAATTTTATAACAATTTCCAAATTAGTGTGTTTTCAAAAAACGCTCAATCTTCTCATAAAATTTATAGCCCCACGTTGGCACCAGAAAAACAAGATATTAACCAAAATTTCGAACGTTCTAAAAAGGATTTAAAAAATATAATTTTTTCATCCAAAATATTTTGGGTCTTCCTCTTAATAATAAGACAAAGATTTTGACGCGAAAACTTTGTTTTTATTTAGATTTGGGCATTTTTCTTTTCTTCGTGAATTCTCATTTTTTATCGAATCACGAGGTATCTAATTATATATATATATAAATATATGAGGATGTATAACTTTTGATAACCTGACGCATCATTACAAGCTGAATTATAATTTAAAAAGTTTACTCTATGTGATTAATATTCTCAAATAATTGATTTGTGAATACTAATATGTAGTTAAAAAGCGAGACAATCCATCGAGGAATAATTATTTGTTGTCTAAAATAAATGTTTCTTTTGTCATTAGGCCACGGACTTGTTGATTCCGCTATGCACCTGTGTGTGTGTGTGTGTGTGTGTGTGTGTGTGTGTGTGTGTGTGTGTGTGTGTGTGTGCGCGCGCGCGCGGAAGAATACCGTCATAGTAAGCTCATTCCTATTGTTTGCATGTGTATCTTTGATCCACTTTGGTAGCCGATTTCTTGAAACCAAAAAGCATAAAGATCTTTTGTATCCATTTACGATGAATGCAGTGTACGAAGGAGGCGGGAATCCAGAAGAGAGGAATACAGTACAAAGCAGAAAAACAAGCAAAAGTCAAGGTCTGCACACTGGAGGTCGAAAGCTGAGAGGGAGATGACACAGATAGGTCGATCGAAATAGATAATCATTCGATGGGAGAAACGTGTCTAACATAGTGGATAAAAGAATTACTGATAGGTGGTAAGGTGGATTTAGGAAAGAGATTGAATGAGTTAGAGATTAAAATAGAAAGAGTTTTTGAGAGGTAGAGAATGCAACTGATTTGAGTTGGTAAAAAAGGAGAAAATAAGATGAGGTTATAAAAGACATGGATAGAATGGGTGAAAGAAAGAAAGTAGTAGTCAGAGATCGAGGGTCTGAATGAAAATACAGAGCACAAAAGTGAGAAGCAGTAGATGAGATTATAGACAAAGATATGAATGATAGGAGATGAGATTTAAAAAATGAGGAACAATAAAATGGTGGAATAAATTTGAACAGGGTACGGTAAAGATGAGAAGAGAATTAAGAAAATAAAAGAAACAAGGTTAAAACTGAACTATTAAATGGGACCTTAAAAGGATAAGGCGGAGAATACTGATAAAAACTGTCAAAGAAGAAAAGATTGGGGAAGTAAATTATAGATTAAGAAATACTGGCAATACAAATGAGGACGAAAAGGCTATATTAAAAAAACAAAGAGATAGAATAGTAGAGGAATGCGAGAAAAAGATTCATAAAATGAATGAGTGAATGAAAAAAAGAATTAATTTAGTGGGAAGGTTGAAAAATTATGCGAAAGGAATAAATGAGAGACATAAAAAAATCAAATCATAAGTAGACAGATTTTACATCAAAAAGAGATAAAAAAAAAAGAAAGAAAGTATACAAAGAAAAAAAATAAATGAAATAAAAAAGAAAGAAAGAATTCAATAAATATGAAATAAAAAAGAAAGAAAGAATTCAATAAAAATGAAATAAAAAGAAAGAAAGAATAAATGAAAGAAATATTTTTAAAATAGCAAGGTATGAATAGAAAGATTTTGCGTAATAAAGTTAGAGAATTAATGAAAAAAAAGAAAGAAAACTAAATTAAATAAAAAAGAAAGAAAGAATAACTGAAATAAATTGAAACGAATAAATGAAATATAAAAAGAAAGAAAATGAGAAGTTAATGACAAATATACTGAGAAAATGCCAAGAAAAAAAAGAACAGAGGCATTCTTGCCTATCAAAGTAATCATTAAAAGCGTTCCATTCGATTCGTTGCCGTCTGTGAAGTGTCTTTTTTGGGAATCGCTTTTTTCAGTTCCTCATCCATAATTTCTTGGTCCACTTGTTCTTGTCCTTTTTCATTTTCAATCAATCAATCCATTGGCCTTTCAAGCCTTCTCTCCCTACAACTGCTCCCATTCGTTTTTGCTTTTATGGGAAGGATTTATTTTTATACTTGTTATTTCTTTTCTTCATCGTTCATTTCCTTTCACAATTTTCTCTCAATAAGTTCACATTTGTATTCACGCGTGTGTGTGTGGGGGGGGGTATGTGTGTACATGTGTCTTGAATAAAAATAGTCTAAAAACCCGAAAGAAAGAAACAGTCTCTAAGATGTAAATAAATATACTGTTTAATAATAAAAACTGAGCATCTACTCAAATATATAATCTGTATGCATTTATAGAAGCATGTGCGCTTGTAAATCTGTGAATGTACACATACTGAAAGATCAAAAAGATTTTAAAATACACACACATTATATATATATATATATATATACGTGTATGCTTTTAATAATTTCACCTCGTGTAAGGCTGCAAAGCCACTAAAACACAAGGGGCTACTGAGTGGGGAAGAATAAGAAAATAGAAAGATAATGATAGAAGAGTAACAGTAGATAATGATTGATATTGCAATTAAATTTGGCTGGAGAGCATGGAGCCGGAAGAGATTTCCACGGATGAGAAGAAACTGTTAGGATAAGACTTACGGTTAAGTCTAGCCAATTCAACTGTAAATTGATGAGACCGTGTGACAAATCTAGTACTGGGCTTAAATTCATAGTCTACCATAGCGAAGAGTCCATCTGAACAATTACTATGAAAGTATTTATAGAAAAGACATAGAAAAGTTACATTACGACAGTGGGAAAGTGATTGAAACTGAAACGCTATTTTAAGACCCATGATATTACAGATTCTTCATTGGATTTTATCAAGAATTTCAAAATATATAGCAGGAGCACAGAACTATATGCGACAGCAGTATTCAAAGCATGAAAGAATAGAAGACTTATAAATATGTAAGATAGATTCTGTAAAGAAAAATTATCTAACACAACAGAATGAACCAACTTTCTTAGCACCAGACATAGCAGTGGATTCAATATAATCTTTCCACTTCATGTCAGCTAAGAATGTTAGCCCGAGAAGGCGCAATGAACCCCTCTCATGCACATTGGCATCAGCAATGCTGATGGGTAACAGAAAGCCTTCTTCAAATGATTAACAGAAATGAAAAATGGAAAAGACTCTGATATAACTTGGAGTATAGTAAAAAGAAAATTCAAACCTTAAACGGTGGTGATGTCTGCAAACTGCCAAGAGGAAAAGTTAGGCATTATGTTGTTTCTAGAACCCAAAAAAAATACTGAATAAAAATCAGAAGTAATGTCCAGATGTAATCACACTATAGATACATATTTGGTTCATACAAACCTGAATGAAAGTCCTTTAAGATCGTGAAGTAACTCCTCCCTAATTTTGAAAATTTTCGGTTGTTTAAAAATTCGAGTCGCGCGTTCGTAAAAATTCCTGTTTGTACGTTTGAAAAAATCGCTTGACGATACCAAAAGGTCGAAATCTACGTTGCGAAGATAACTCATTTCCAAATGAAAAATATTCCAAAGTTCTACGATATAAATGTTTTGAGAACTTTTTAATACAACTGAGTACTGGTCTAATTTGATTATGACCAAAAAGTAACTAACTTTATATATATATATATATATATATATATATATATATATATATATAAAAAGTTAGAATTATATAGAGTTATATATATATATTATATATATATTATATAGAGTTATATATATATATTATATAGAGTTATATATATATATTATATAGAGATATATATATATATATATATATATATATATATATATATATATATATAAAGTTAGAATTCCTTCCAAAAGCATTTGGATAACATTGTTAAGAACATAAATAACTCTGATGATATCTATGTTAAATCGGACAAGAACGCAAACTTTTTATAAAGTATGCCCCAAGGATTATGACAACCTAGTTAAAAACTCTTTAACTAAAAGTTATAAGAAAATAGACATTACTAATTTTAGTCTGGTTAATAACATTAACCAAGTTGGTAAATTAATTACAGAAAAATTACACATTAGTGACCGTGTTAGTAAACTACAAACTAAAGAAGCATATGTTTTATTAAAGGACCATAAACCAGACTTCAGAGCAAAACCAGCTACACGTCTGATTAATCCTACAAGAACGGAAGTTGGCAAAATTAGCAAAGCCATTTTGGAAAGGATCAACCGCTCTATTAAATGCACCATCGGACTCATGCAATGGATTAATACCACGGATGTCATCAACTGGTTTAAGAACATCCAGAATAAAGGTAATTGTACCTTTATCCAATTTGACATTATGGAATTTTATCCATCCATTTCTAAGGACCTATTTACCTTGGCTCTGGAATTCGCTAAGGAGTACTCTGATATTTCTACTAGCGAATTGGATATCATATTAAAATGTAGAAGTTCTGTTCTAATCTATAACGATGAACAATGGACTAAAAAAAACCTCAGGGCAATACTTTGACATTGCTATGGGTTCACTAGATTCGGCTGAAGCCTCTGATCTTGTGGGATTATTCATTCTCTATAATTTAACAGCTTACGAGGGTATAAATACGGATAGTATAGGTTTATATAGAGATGATGGGTTACTGATTGTTAGAGATTCCACTAAAATTAAGGTAGATCGTATTAGGAAGATAATACATAGAGAATTAAAGAGTTTAGGGCTTAAAGTAGAAATCACGACTAACATTAAACAAGTAGACTTTTTAGATATTACTTTGGACCTTAATAATAATTCTTTCCAACCTTACATGAAGGCTAACTCTAATCCTATATACATTAATCCTCATTCCAACCATCCCTCATCAGTCATTAAACATATACCTTCTTCTATCGAATCTAGACTGAGCAACAACTCTTCTAGTAAAGTAATTTTTGATAGACATAGTAAATTTTACAATTCTGCACTCAGAAACAGCGGTTATAAGGCCGCTGATTTTAATTACAAAAACCCTACTAACTATGATAATAACAAGAAAAGATCTAGAAAAATAATATGGTTTACCCCTCCCTACAATTTGTTGGTTAAAACTAAAGTAGGAAATAAATTCTTAAAATTAATTAACAAACACTTTCCAAAAACTAATCCTCTTAGTAAAATATTTAACAACAATACGCTCAAGTTAAGCTACAGTTGCACGGATAATCTAGAAAAAATTATTAAAAAACATAACAACAAAGTCCTCAAAAAGTATTATGATACTAAAAGCATTGTAAATCACAATTCTCAAAGTGATCGTACCAGAGACAAAGGTACTAATACCAGCAATTGTAATTGTAGAAATCCTAAAGATTGCCCTTTACATAATAACTGTCTAGTTCGCTCCATAGTTTATATTTGTACCGTCTCCACA